>JARFYF010000063.1:81811679-81822942 GCA_030265395.1 Rhina ancylostomus
ATTTTCAACAAAACAGTCCACCAATGTTTGGGGGCAGAGTGATTTTGTAAACTCGTTTTGACTTGATGTTTAACTGGGCTAGTTATGTCAATATTGTGGGTGCAAGAGCAGGTGGTAGGCAGATGCAAGAGCAGGTAGTAGACAAGGTAATCACACATATGGTTGCCACTTTCAAACTAGAATCTAGTACAGTATTTTTAAAAATAGAGCTCTGTTCAATGCTAATCAGCAAAACTTTTAAATGCAAGTAATATAATTGCAAATGCCTAATTAAAAGATAAATGGGAAAAGGAAATCAAGAAAAAAAGAACTATATACAATATATGGTGAAGTGTAAGGAGACTCCATATACCCATGGAGCCATAATATACTTGCAAGTTTAAAGTTGATTAAGGAATTTATTCATTTTCTTGTGAATGATTTTTGGGATTCCCAGCAAGGCTAATGTATCGAAATGGCTGCGAAATTTAGAGATTGTGAATTGCTTGCTTTGAATGGAAAAATGCTAACTCCAATAGGTATGAGATATTTTACCTGATATGAAAGCCTTTCATTGAAGCAAATAAATATATTAAAGATTAAATATCCTTGATTTCTGTAAAGCAAATGATAATATGACTTTTTCCTTGTAGGGTTATAATAAATTAGATTTTCAAATTTCTTTTAAAGCTTATGTTGGGAGCTCCCCTTCTGTACAAAAGATTAAAGCTTTTGAAAAGTTCTTCGCAAATCATATTGATTTGTATGACAAGGTAAGCATCACAGCCCTATATTTTATGTACTTTTCGACTTTTGATGGGTTGCCTTTCATAACGGGTAGTTTGATTTGCAAACTGGGGAATAAAGAGGTACTAGTTTAGTATTTTTAAAATGGTGTTTATTGAAAATATTTTAAGTTTGTTTTAGTCAATGAATTTAAAGTGTTGATAGAATTAGGAATATGACAGAGTCTTAAGCTATTTGTGTTTTTTAAACATCAGAAGTGCACATTCACTCTTGGAGGCTTCTTAGTCAAACTTTCTAATATGTCAGTGCAATGACATGCAGCACTCTTATACTGCATTGGAGTGTAATTGAGAAGAAAGTAAATTTAATTTGTTGTTGCTTTCTGTTCAGTAATAATGCAAATAGTAATAAGAGAAGTAAAAAGTGAAATTCATTTGAAAATATCAAATATTTCTCTCCAAAGGATGAAATAGAAAGGAAAGGAAGCATCCTGGTTGACTTTAAGGAGCTTGTGAATGCTAAGGAGCTAACTGTTCTCATGCCTACTTTGGCCACTGAATTGAGGGATACGCCAGAAAAATTGTTGGATTGCCTGGGTTTGGCAGTTCATCAGGTGAACTATCTTGTAACTCTTTGTATAGTCACTCAATTATTTGTGCATGTTGAGTCGCAAATTATACTCATTTATTTTACAAGATCAAAGTGGATATTTTTATTTTGTTTTTTTTGTTGTTATTTCTTCTGAAACAAAGTAAAAGAGCATTCTTTGTTTCACAATAATTCTACTGTTGTAAAAATACTATTCTGAAAGTCTCATTGTATTTTATGTCTTCCAAAAGTAAACTAAATACTAATGTAAAGCTTATAACTAACCTTATGTTGTTTATACTACATTGATTCAGGTAATAACAAGAGATCTTGAAAAGCAGGCTGCTCAGTTGGAACAAGGGCTAGCAAATGAAGAGACTGCAATTGTAAATGTACCTTTCATTCATGTACGGTATGTTTAAAACAATCTTGAAATGAAAACATTTTCTTGAAAGTTTGTGCTTATTTTTGATGACAGATGAAAAGGATCAGGTAAAAGCATGTCTGGTGTGGATAGTGGATTCGTTGATCAAATTTCCAACAGTTTTTGTTTAAAACATCATTAATAGAGGCAATTTGCCATTTAACACATGCCATTATTAACACTGATTTAGAACATTTCAGTTATACTTTAAGTGGTATTTATGCCACAGTTATGATATCCCGTCAATATTTTTCTAAATTCAATGCTTTATATATGTAACCATCATACTAATATGTAAAGCATAATAAACATAAGAGAAGCCAATATTTGTCAGTATACTGAAATTTTTGCTCTATTAGACCAACAGTTTTATATTAAGTGTAGCTATGATTCCAATTAATTAATTACTGCTTTCAGACTTTACAAATTCTAGCTTAGCTACAATCCTTGAAAGGATGAGGACCATTTAGTAACTGGAATAAGGTCAGGAGAGGGGGGAAAAAGACTAAAAAAATCTCAATTTCTTCAAACCCAATGACTTTCCAACCTATGCATATGACATGTGCTATATCTAACTAAAAGTTACCCACATAGTGATTTTTAAGTGTATCATAACTTGTTGCAGTAGTATATAGAAATAATATTAGTCCTTTGTTCTCAACAGTTATGGGCACTGCCCAAGTGACAAATGAGTCAAACAGTTACGAAATAATGCCTAATATATAACTAAGTAGTCTGATGATACAGAAAGTTGTGCCTCAATAGCAAATTTAGTCTTCGCTAATCTTTTTCAAGGAAACTGTTTTGCCACTGCCGCACAACATTTGAAATCAGATGCTGTGGATTATTGATGAAGTTTGCATGTCTCTTAATTATTAGAAACAAGTTTTGTAATTTGGCCATCTTAGATGTGAATTAAGATAGATAAAACTGGAAAGAAAACACCTTTTAGAGAAGGATCATCGAGACATTTTGATTAGGAAAGAAGTAACTAGAAATAACAAAAGTGACTACAAATTGAGAGGCAGTACAAGGATAACAAGTTGCAGAAAGATGATAATTAGAGGATTACAGAATTATTCACTAACTGAAGATGCAAAAATGGAGAAGAAGTATGTCAGGAAAATGCTGAGAACATGCTAAACTGAAAACTGGAACAGACAGAATTTGACAATGGTTATAGAATTGTAATGCAGCAGTTTTGGGTATATAGTGTGAGAAGAATAACAATGAATAATTCCTTTACAGGAAATATTTTGTGTGGTAAACAAAAAGAGAATGAATAGAAAAACCAGTACAAGTAAATTGGAATTTATGAAGCATTTAGTAAACTGTGTTAAAGATAATTGCTAGAATGTTGTTCCTGTAATTCCTTTGGTCTATTTTTGTGTTCAGACCAAACCAACCCAGTTGAATCTTGAGTTCCTCTGTTCAGGTAGCCCATATGTTGTAATTCTCGAATTTGATAATATGCTTTTGAGAAAATTCTTCAGTTTTTGTTTTACTGCCTTCAGCTGTTCATATTTACATAATTTAAAATTTAATTCCATAGTAGAAATCTTAAATCTAGATCTATACTACATGGATGTAATTATAAAGAAATACAGCTGGTATTTTTGTACCCTTGCTGCTGGATAACCATTCATGAAAGCTCTTGAGGGCCATTAAATAAAGCTGAAATAATTTGGGCAAAAGAATACAATTCAAGGATCACTTGTATGTTTATTATTATTGGAAGCATAACAATACTTAAACATACAATGAACCACAAATATAATCTATATATTCACAGACTAAATTTTTATTTATTATTATGTTTCTTTCCTTTAAATTTGTGCTGTATTAATAGAACAAGGTAATTTGTCACATTGAGGCTAACTTCATCACTATGCAGTTCTGTGCCTTTCTCTCTCAAAAGTTCTGTTGAAATTTTCATTGACATCTGGCCTACTTATGGCACTGAGAGTGCACGTGATTGCAAGTGATATCCCTTATGGCTATGCTGTAGAATCCTTCTTTGTCCTTTATTGGATTTGACATTGTTGAACAAGGGATTCTTCGTCACATTGTAGGACTGCTCTTGCCTGGTTTTACTCCTATCCAATTGAATGTCTGTTCAGGAATTAATTGTCTTTGTGTCAAGTGTCAGCTTTTTTAGTCTCATGAAAATTGTCAAATAAAATGCACATATTATGAGCTTGGGGTAGGATTTGGATAGTTCATTGAGAATTTATGGAAGAAGCGGGTTAAAGGGAAAGATGTATCATGTTGCAAAGGTTCACATAAGTATTTTATGACAGATGGTGTTAGAGTTTTAGGCTTAATTTAGGATGGAAGAGAATTCTGACACCAATCTGATTCAGTCCAAGTTAGTAGTTGAGAAGGTGGTTTACTCTTTTTAGACAATAGACTGAAGCCTATAAATCTAAAATGAGGACTTTGGGAAAACAATATAAGAAATTTTGAGGTTTGAATGTAACTATACTATTCTTGTGATTGTGTACATTTTATCAGTTTTAAACTGTTGTCCTAATGTTTATTTTATGGTACACCACAAACATCTGAATGTCCTGAAAGGGAAGCGCAGGTATAATTTTGTTTATTTGTGTTGCCTGATCACTATATCACCTTCCTCCTACCAATGTGATATTAAAAGCTTGCATTTTGCATTGGTAATTTGCAGAAAATCAGCATAGCATTTATAAAACAAAATGTGTGAAAATATATCTAAAATATTTTAATTAAAAATCAATGTGTAAAACTCATGCAATATTTGTACGTTTTTAGGGTCTTTAACTATGAGCCTTTGACTTTGCTGAAAAATTTGCGAGCTAATTGCTATGGAAAGTATGTTTCTTTGCGAGGAACTGTTGTCCGTGTCAGCAATGTCAAACCATTCTGTACTAGAATGGCCTTTACTTGCAAAACATGTGGAGATACTCAAAGTCTACCTCTTCCTGATGGGAAATACACACTCCCAACAAAGGTATTGTACAATGATATTGCAGAGAAAAAGTACTAATAACATTATAAATAAATGTGTAGACTTATTCTAAATTCTTTCTTTAGTGTTTAGCATCAGATTGTCGCAGTCGATCATTTACACCGAATAGAAGTTCTTCGTTAACGGTTACTGTAGACTGGCAAACTATCAAGTAAGTGAACTATTGATTTTTGAATTTTCTGTGTTTAGAGAGTTTGAGTTCGTAGTTGAGCTGCTGCAGAATCAATTTTTCTCCAAAGAGACATATTTGAAGTGCAGGCATTAACTTCTGGCATACACAAATGAGCAAATCTTTCAGTCTGGAAAGCCCATTTACAATTTAGGTAAAGTATTTTTTTTGTTACACAGACTCCAAGAGCTTGCATCAGATGATAAGAGAGAGGCTGGGAGAATTCCTCGAACTATAGAATGTGAACTTGTTCAGGACTTGGTAGACAGCTGTGTTCCAGGTGATATGGTGACTATCACAGGGATTGTCAAGGTGGCAAATAGTAGTGAAGGTATGACTGCAGTTCAAGTTATTTGTATATCTTTTCCTTGCTACCAAGTGCAGTTATATTTTGTGGCTTTTTTATGCAAAAAAGATCTATCCATTGCTTATGCTTTATGCATAAGCTCCTGCCTAAATTGCTAGATGAACTGTCAAAAATTGCACCCTATTGTGGACAAAACTGACAACATTGGAAAAGTAATATTGATCTTTTATTAATACCAGTAATTTGCAAAAATCAGTAGGCATATTTGTTTCTGGAGCTTGGTGAGGGGGAGAAGAGAATATCTCGAAGTCTATACTCCTTAAAACCCTTTTAAACCATGTCGTCTTGTTGCTCCTGTTAAGGTCCACTTGTCCTTCCTCAGTTATCATGCTGCCCAGATGAAGGGTCTTGACCTGAAGCATCAATTGTCCATCTCCCTCCACAGATGTTGCTTGACCAGCTGAGTTCCTCCAGCAGTTTATTTTTTGCTTCAGATTCCAGCACCTGCAGTCTCTTGTGTCTCAAATTTTAATACTCTAGCTCTGACTCTGGATTCAACACGATAGCATTTGACATTGATGACTTGGAGGCTGGGGTTGCTTCACTATCTCTCAGACCCGGGCTGGCGCACCTGCAGTTCCAACACTTGGCCTATCCAGCCCCGGGCTTGATTCCAATTGATTAATTGAATGACCCTTACCACTGTGGAAGGTTTAAAACATGAAACTTTTGCCAACAGTCCATCATGTGTGCCATTTTTCCCATTCTCTGACAGATGTTGACCCCTCACCTGGATCCTCATGACCCATTCTGTGTGCTTGTGCCATTGCTGCAGGCTCAATATTCTCCCTCTCAACATTGTTATTCATGCACTAAAATTATTTAACGCAACCTTCTAACTTTGTTTTGCAACATTGCTATTTCCTTTTCTCTAACTTTCATTCCAATCAAAAAATGGTTTAAAGTTGTCAGAAAGAATATATATTTTCAATTTTAAGTACTTTTCAAAGTCAGATGGTGTTGATTTTTGCAGCTGATTCTGTTGTACAAGATTCAAATTATGTTGGTTAATGATGTGTACGGGAATGTTTATGTTAGTTTAGTTACAAGCTATACCACACTTTGAATGCTGATCTGGAGATGCTAAAGCAAACAAAGGACAGTCCTGACTAAGTGCTGCTGAGTCTCCTTTATATCAGAGAACTGATTAGAATGGAGTGTGTTTCAAGCCAGTAAGTCATCCTGTGATTTATATCCTACTAATTTGGCAATGCAACCTAAAACACTGAGATGTGTTGCAGTTTCAAAATTTGTTGCAATTTGTGCTAGATGTTTGCACACTGAGTTTATGTGGCTGCAGATTTCACTTTTGGCTGCATGTGGATATAACAAAGGAAATTGTGCTATTAGTGACAAGTTTTGAATCATCAAATTATTGGGGCTAAAGTAATACTTGGGGTTTCCCACATCATATTCTAGAAAAGCTGCTTATCTGCAAATTGATTAAAATAGTTGAGTTGGCAACACTCGCACTTCCATAACAAAAGGGAGTAGTAACACCTGTATCTGCATTTCTACCAGTGGCAAATTCATCATGGCCTTTTGTTTATTGCAATCATCTGCATTCCAAAATCAAAATAAGGGTCTTGTGCCATTTTAAATCTGTTTGTGAGATTTAGGAACTTGTGCCAAAGAAACTGGTAGTGTTCTATCCCAGAGGTTTACGTGAATGTGGGAGGCTGTTCCTAGTCTGTGCAGTTTTTACTCCATTGGTTCTTTTGATTAACTGTGATGAGGTTCAGAGAAAATACATTGGTCCTCTATATTTTATCTATACACTCATTATTCTGTTTCATGTCTCTTTAGGAAAATCTAGAAACAAAGATGACAAGTGCATGTTCCTCTTGTATATTGAGGCTAACTCTATAAGTAATGGTAAAGGACAGAGGAATGTGAGTTCTGAAGAGGTTCCTGGTGATTCGTCTTGCATGGAGTTTACACTTAAAGATCTTTATGCAATTCAAGAGATTCAAGCTGAAGAAAATCTTCTTAAATTATTTGTTAAGTATGTTGTTCCCTATTTCTTTAATTGCCTTTCAGAATGATTCTACAGCTTTAAAGGCATATATGTTTATATTTTGTTTTGCAGTTCACTGTGCCCTGCTATATATGGTCATGAGGTGAGTGTCATGGTATAGTTTTAAAAAAAATTAGAACTCTTTCCTCTTGCTCAAACATATTTTCAGCCTTTTTTTAACAGAATAAAAGCTCCAGATTAATAGTTCTTTTATTATTTGTAGCTTGTCAAAGCAGGATTAGCATTAGCACTCTTTGGAGGCTGCCAAAAATATGTGGATGATAAAAATCGTATTCCTGTTCGAGGTGATCCTCATGTGCTGATAGTTGGTGACCCTGGACTTGGGAAAAGTCAACTTTTACAGGCAAGTATCATGTATGGATATCTCCTGTAAAAAGGAAAATTTGACCATTTTCAAACTTGCATAAATCATTTCTTTAAAACAAAATATTGTCAATGCTTTTTCATCTTGAGTTGTGGACTAAGGCACAGTGATTGGAGTGTCAGCTGTCATTTGATATCCTGTTCAATACCAACCTTTTGTGTTTGAGCATGTCTTTAAGATAAGGAGGATACCTTATTGAATTTTCTTGAATTGTTATCTTACAACTAAATTTTGGCACTGGAATGGGTGATAGTGAATGAAAACAGAAACATACACTAGTGTCTTTTTTTTGCTGATGCTGATTGTAATTGCTGTTCTTTAATTCCCCACTGAATTCTACATTGCTCTGTCTGGTAATACTATTACATTGTGAAAAACTTAGATTTTTCATGCTGTTCAGCTTCGTTTGCTTTCATTGGATAAAGTTCAGTATACAAGTGAGATAGGGTGATTCCAAAGCAGTTTATAGTGGGCAAACTAAGCAAAATGTTGGAATAGAGATATCCATTCCTGGAAGTTTTTTGTTGTTGTCTCTACATTATCAAACTCACTTATGAAACAAAGCATATTTAAATGATTTGATACCACATATGAATTGTGCCCTCTTATTTAAAAAAAATTGAAGTAATTTCATACATGTTGAATCCTCTTGCAGTATTATTTCAGGACAACTTGATGCCTTTTATTTTTTGCTTGGGAGAATACACAACTCTGCCTGGTAAATGGCTGAAAATGTTTAAATCGCCTAAGCTGTAACTTATATGCCCTTCTTGCAGACTACATCATTAAAATCAAGGACCCATTGCAAAAACTAAAATATAAATCTGTATTTGATAGAATCCTTTATACCTTCAATTTATTTTGTTTCTATTTACTCAGATGTTCCCTGTAGGCTAACATTTATTGTTGACAAATCTATAGTTGGGTATTTCATTTGACTTATTTGGTTGAGAATACTTATTGGAAATGATGTCCTATGAAATGTTAAAAGCATAATAAATGTTAAGATTTGATACTAGGGAGCATGTTGACTGTTTTGATTCTACTAACTTGACTGTAGAACTGTGATGCTAATTTTTCACTCTATATTTAGCTATGTTTTGTGCTTGAGCACCTACATTTTTATTTTATTCTTAGGCAGTGTGCAATATTGCCCCACGGGGAGTATATGTCTGTGGCAACACCACCACTACTTCAGGACTTACTGTAACTTTGTCTCGGGACAGTGGATCAGGAGACTTTGCACTGGAAGCAGGGGCTCTTGTACTTGGTGATCAAGGTAATTTGCAAATTAGATGTCAGTGATAGAAAACTTGGGTATTACAATATAACTACAAGTTCATTGAGTGTATTTCTGATCACACTACTTGGTTGAGTGTTTAAGAATTGTAAATTTAATCTAGCCTCATTCATTAGTCTGTGAGATGCTGTCTATAATTGCTAGTTATTTAAAAGGAACAGGAAAATCTGTGTGAGTAGTAGATTAGATTTCGGAAATAAGTTGAATTCTTGGCTGTATTTACTTTGTGACTATGGGATAGGGTGGGGAATGAAAAAAATACTTCAACATAGCTTAGAAACATTATAACACAAAAGTTATGTATGATAGTCAAAAATCATTATCAAAATCCTGATCTCAAACAAAATTGAATATATGATATATCTCTGTATTTTTGTTCTGGGTCTGTGCTTGCACAGTGATATTGAAGACATGCAGTGTTTGTTTTGAAATAACTTGCACATAATTGTGAAGTGTTCACAAGCGAAATGGCTTCACGTACTGAAGATGGCCTTGAATAAAGAGTTGGACTGAGCTTTGGTGTTATTTAAAGCAGCTCTGATCGTGCTCAGAAGTATCCATTTTTCTTACAGAGGGGAAGCAGGTCCTTTGGCCTATCAACTCCACGGTGACTACCAAGCACCTATTTATACTAATCCCATTTTATTCTTCCCGGATTCCCATCAACACCTCTCAGATTTTACCACTGACCCATACATTACTGACAATTTACAGTGGACAATTCACCTATGAGCCCGCATGTCTTGAAGATGTGAAATGAAACCTTTTGCCGTCAGAAGAACATGCAAACTGCATACAGATAGCACTACAGATCAGGATTGAACTCAGGTCATTGTAGCTGGGAGACAGCAGCTCCACCTATTGAGCCACTGTGCTACCCTTTCAAGTGTTTTTGTTTTTCCTAGTGATTTGCTCTCAGACTTCACTGTTTCTCCACTGCCAATGTCCTTAGGCTTTTTTTACATGCCAACTTCCAGACACCCAGTCTCTTGGCCCTCCCTATGGACTGTTTCCCCTGATCCTAACAGCTCTGCAATCCTCTCTTTTCCCCCTCTGCTAGCTAACATGCTTCCAAACCTTCAATTAATTGCTATTAATATGTGTAATAAATGTGACTGTAAGTTAACATATTACATTTCTGATGCATAATTGCACACAATAATGCAGAAAAAATTGCACTAGAGTATTAAAAAAAAATTCACACTGCCTTCTGTGAGCATCATCCAATGAAACCCCTTCCCCAACCCTTTGTTGGAGAACGTCGTAATATCTCTTCAACTTACGAGGCTGCTCGATGTGGGAGATAAGGTTGATGAGGCAGCTGAGAGAAGTACATGGGATACTTTTACTGGGTGGCAGTGAGTACAAATGTTATTTTACAAATAACTATTTTGACCCTTTGAGGCACAGTGGTGCAGCTACTGTGCTACTGCCTCTTATTCCAAGGTTCAATGCTGACCTCTAGTGCTGAATTTGTGGAGTTTGACATTTCCCTCGTGACTGCATGGGTTTCCTCTGGGTGCTCCAGTGTCCACCCACATCCCAAAGTTGTGTGGTTGGGAGGGTAATTGGGCCCTGTAAGTTGCCGCTACGGTGTAGGTGATTGGTGTAATATGGAAAGAATAAAAATGGAATTAGTATATGATGATAGTGAATGGGAACATGAACTTGGTGGGCTGAAGGACTGTTACTGTGCTTCCTGACTATGATTTTGTGATAAGGTCAGAGCTTTAACAAGGCATTGGAAAGTTTACAGAATAAATGTATTTGGGATGATGAACTTCATTTATGAGTAGAGATTGAAGAAATATTGGGATTATTTTCCTGAAGGTTGAGGGGAAAACAGCCATTCAAAATTATGAGGATAGATTGTTCTGGTTCATTATTATCAGATATTTCTGCACCTTTTAATCTGTCTGATAAAGGTGGCAAAAAAACCAAACAGAAAATCAAGAGACTATTCTATGCATTAAGAATTGTTAAGATCTGGAAACGATAACTTGAAAAATTCTATAAGTTTTGAAGGCCAATTGAATATGTAATTAAAATTAATTTTCTCTTCTTGGGAAGATGGGACCTGTACAGAGAGGACGGGTTACACCCAAACCAGAAGGGGGCCAATATCCTTGCGGCTAGGTTTGCTTGGGTGGTTCGGGAGGGTTTAAACTAGTTTGTGAGGGGGAAGGGAACCGGAGGAGTAGGTCAGGGGAAGAAGGGGATGGGGAAAAGTTAGATCAAACAGGTAGAGAGGCTTTGGGGAAGGAGAAGCAGAGTACAGGCTAT
>JARFYF010000063.1:82020521-82034882 GCA_030265395.1 Rhina ancylostomus
CGGCCATTCTCCCTTGACACTCTCAGTCCTGATGAGGGCTCTTGACCCAAATCATCAGCCATTCTGATGTATTCACAGATGCTGCCTGAACCACTGAGTTCTTCTGGCAGATTTTATTTTTCTCCATGTTCTAGCATCTGCATTCTCTTGTGTTTCCTTTTGTTTGTTTTTTGCTGTATTAAGGATGCTATATAAATGCAAGATGTTGCACTAAAACTTTATGGTTCATGAGCCCGCATTTCCTTCTTCTTTATTCGGGCCAAGTCTCATACAAACTTCATTCATGGTCAACTGCATGTGGTGGGTTTCATTTAAATGGCAGAACTCTTTTTGAGGTACTTACTGCTCTGTGGTTCACTCCAGTTCGATCATCCAGGAGCATATTTGACATCCATATGAAACAGGAGTTTGACAAAACTCCTGCAAATGACACTGTATTTGTGGCTCACACTCCAGACTCCTCTATTAATGGGACTTCAAGTACAAGTTTGCAAAACCCTTGCATAATGTTTCAAGGTGCCTTCTTGTCGTTTTCTATTTTAAATATCCCTCTCCATTCTCAATCTGTCTCTCTGATGGTCATTTTGACTCTATGCAATAGTGTGAATCAGCTGATGTTGATCAGCCCCCGACTCGCCACCCCCTCATCTTCTTGCAGGTAGATAATTAGCTATATGATGCCATTCAAACATTGTTAGGAGGAGTTACTGAGCTCAATAGTGCAGTGAGCATAGTTGTAATCAACACAAGCAATAACTCAAGCTGCTTGTCATTTCAATATCATTCATTAACTCTTTGTTTTCCATCATGTCAATTAATTCTCCAGTTCTGTTTTCTTAATAATGTTATTAGTATGATACATAAGGTGCATCAAAATCACCACTGACATGCAAGGGAAAATGGATATTAAAATTATTCACAATGATTTGAACTGATCTTAAGAGAGAGAGGGTTCTGTCATCTTGTTTAATGGAAAATGATTTCTAATGACTCATATTTGCCAGTTATCACCATACTTCCAGGTCACAACAAAAGCCACCAGAATGAAGTTGGGATGGTGCATAGAGAGGCCATCGTAAGAAACTATTCCCACTTCAAACTGACAATTATAAAACATTAGAATGACGGTAGTCTCAATGATTTTAAAGAGAAAGATCCACTTCAAACACATTTTCACTGTGGTTTTTACAGGTGGAAATATTATTCATTGAATCAAGATCACCTCGCCTTAAATCTCAGTTTTCCAGGCACAAAGATGCAGTTATTCCTAATGACTAACTAGGTACCCTTGAATTGAAAATGTTCAGATTCTGTGCTGCTTTTATACTGAGTTGCTGTTTCTCCACAGTGAGAAGTTTTTAACACATGGTCATATAATGATCTCACATCATATTTCACCAACTTGTCACCTTAAATGAAGTCAGAACGAAGTTTGTTATGTGTTCTTGTTCTTTGGTTGCAATGAGAACATTAACAGTCCTCTCTTAACACTTAGTATGTATAAAAAAAGAGAACAGAACCTGCGGCCACATTAGACAAACATGATTTTTTTTCTCATGTTTCCTGATGATTGCTCAGATGTGGGACAATGCCAGATAAAAGTAGACCTCACAGTTCAGTAACACTGATTACAAATTACTCAGTCAACAAGCAGTCCCTTGTATGTCAACTTTTTTATGGCAACCACTTTCAGATGAAGGGCTATGGTGGTAAGTGCTCTCTGAATGCCATTAAAGGGTGTGAGGTCTAACAACATTCTATCATTACGTACCCAGGGCCTAAAATCATAGCCTCTGATAATTTAGAAGCTGTTAACAGTACCTGTCATTACCACAACTGCATCTTTTAATTAGTTTTAACATCAGCATTTCATTTCTACCTTAGTATGTAATAAGAATCAACATAACAAGTATCAAAACAAATTAAACCTCAAATGTTATTGGGTGTTTTTTAAAATTAGGCTGTGATTATTTGTGGTACACTTCAACATTGTTTCAGAAAATCACATAATTACATGAATGCATTAGCAAATGTCAGGCTGGAGAGTTACTAATTATAAATAAATAATGAAACATTAAAATTTCTCTTACAGGTGTGGTCAGGTGTTCAAATAGTTCTGTGTCTTCCTATAGTTCTTTGTAATTAAAAATCTGCTCTTTGAAACAAATAATTGCAAATAAAATCAGACAATTCCTTCTCCATTTGTAATCGACAGGGCCACATTTGGGTTTGACTGAAGCTCCAGTGATTGAATACAGCTGTGGTGCAGTGTTGAACCACAGAGAGAAAACAAGTCAGAGTTCCTGATAGTCATCCAACAACTTTGCACAGAAGTGCTTGTGTGTGGAGATTAGGTGAAGACAGAACCCGGCTTGCTGTAATACCTCCCATGAAATTAGTTCCAGTCACTCTTTGCACTGTTAAACATGGATGAAAATGGAATCACTAGAGGAGAAATTTGGGAGTGATGGTGGTGGGACTGAGGCCGGTGGGAGAGTTGATTATGAAGTTGACGGTTTTGGAATAAAACCACCCAGTGTTGTTTTCCCTAGGGTAAAATCGAGGGGTAACCTGAGAAAGGGGAGATACAGAGAAGTTAGGCCCATGTGCAAGGTAGTCTAATACTAGGACTTGTTAATAAGATTATCACTAATAAGTCAAATAGGAATGCAATAGAAACCCTTAGCACAAAAACTGATGAGAATTTAGAATCTGCTATCACCAGGAATAATTGTGGTTAATAGCATAGATAGAGTCATACAACACAGGAATAAGCCCATCATGTCCATGCTGATCATCATCTATCTATCTGTACTAATCCCATTTACCAGCACTTGGTCCATAGCCTACTATGCAGTGGAAAATCACATAATTACAGATTGATATTTTAAGAAGATAAAAAAGCATGAATTTTTAAAATTTTTTTAAAACTTATTTACAACGAGTCCTTCCGGCCCATCGAGTCCTCACCGCCCATTTTAAACCGCATGTTAATCTACCCCGTACGTCTTTGGAATGTGGGATGAAACCTGAGCACCCAGAGGAAACCCACACAGACACGGGAGAACATACAAACTCCTTACAGACAGCGACGGGAATCGAACCCCGATCGCTGGCGCTGTAATAGTGTCATGCTAACCGCTACGCTACCATGCCGCTACGCCGTACCGTGAGGTGGGAAAGAAATTGAAAGTTAAATGGAGGAGATTCTGTGGACCATAAAGTCTGGTGTAGGCCAAATGGGATGAATGGCCTGTTTCTGTGTTGTACATTCTGTGTAATTTTATGTAAGATCTACATTGTGTTCTAACAGAAGATTTTCAGCATGAGATGATAATAATAGTCCTATCAACAGGTCCTAGCATTGGACGTATTTGCACATGGACCTATCTTCTCTGTGTCTCCCCATTCTTCGATCTTGCCCTAGGGAAAACAACACCGGGTAGTTTTATTCCAAAACCGTCAACTTCATAATCCACTCTCCCACCAACCTGAATCCTACCACCATCACCTCCAATTTTCTCCTCTAGTGATTCTATTTTCATGCATGTTCAACTGTGCAAGGAGTGACTGGAACTAATTCCATGGGAGGTATTGCAGCAATCTGGGTTCTGTCTTCACCTAATATCCACACGCAAGCACTTCTGTGCAAAGTTGTTGGATGACTATCAGGAACTCTGGCTCATTTTCAGCGTGAAAGATGAAAAGGCTTTACAGATATTGCCCTACATGCTATCCATCACTAGTGTTGCATTCTTGTTAGAAGATGTACAATTTGTTATTGGCCACAGTCATTAGTGCACCAGGCATATCTGTGCCAATTTTTTGGAGGGCATCTTGTGCTTGTGCTTGTGCATGCTACCCTTAATCCAATCAGGCCAGTACATCACTGATGTCCCTTGCAGAGTCATGACCAATGACTGATATCAGTAATCTGGCCACTGGTGAAAGCCTGTAAGGGCTCTTCTAATGCTCTTAGAGATCCGATTGATTGAAGCATTGCCACAATCAATCAGGCATTGTCCAATAGTTTAGGACATTCAGGAGGAACTCAAGAGTGCTCCTATTTGTGGTTCCACACTGAATGTTGCAATGTGCATAATCCTGATATGAAGAGGAAGCATCCTTTCTATAATCTGAACTGGAAGCAGTAGAGGACAAAGATCAAAATGAAGTTGAATAGCAGGAGTTGGATTGGTCACCAGTTCTCTTAGATGACAGAACGCTTAGAAAGCAACTAATATGTGAATGTATCATTCAGATTATCCTGCTACCCCAACTGCATCAGCTTTTCACACCCCCACCTTAATAAGCTCTGCAACTGAGAATGGAACAAGCTGGTTTAAAAAAAAAGTTATGACAGTTCAACTGATCAAGAGCTGGGTATGAGGAGCTGAGAGTAACTGCATGAGAGCTAAGGAAGTATTTTAATCACTTGCAGTGCTGGGTATGAATTTGCCAGAACGTCACAGTGCCTATCTGTAAAAGAATTTTCAGTAGTTTAGGTAGCTATTTGTACCAATTTAGAAAATCAGCTTAGCTACCTCATCACTTCTTGGCAAGTGGCCATCAATTCTTCAAACATTTCGGAAAGGCTAAAAGGCAGGTGTAAATTAATACTTAAGAAATGTGAATAATGTCCAAAATCTTGACATAAGATTGACACAATGAGTCGTGTGGTATTTAATATTCACCATCTGACTTATGTTCCTGCACAGTAGACTATGCATCATCCTGAAAGTAAAAAGGTTATCATAACCTATCAGCTTAAAAAGATTTTAAATATGTTCAATAAACACACAGAATTCATGTATTAAATAAGGATTATCAGTCCACCTCTTGCTCTGATAATTCATCTATCTAATTTATTTTCATACCCTGTAGTTCATATCTCATGCTCAGTAATTATAGTGTTGCAGCTATTCCCTTGTACTTCCTGCCTTTGAATTGAAAACACTGTGAGGCGTCTGAAATAGGATATCATTATGTGTTGTGTTACTTAAAGACTAAGAAAAATGAATGCAAAGCCTTCCTGACTTCTTAAGATATGCGGATCATGTGAAAATAACTATTTTCCCTTTCATGTATGCAAGGATGGATTCAGGTGGTACTGTAGCTTAAGAGCAAATACAGACAAAGTGTTTGCTTCCCCGTGTAGAATGTCAATTGTGTCGATACAAATTTGCATCATGCAGCAAGAAACACCCAGTTTTCATATCCCAATTGCATGAGAATGGCAGACAAAGGACACTGTATCTCCTGCACAATTTTAAAGAGTAGATTTTACAGGCAAGACAAAAATGCAAAGAGGTCACAAGCGACAAGAGCAAGCTCACAGCATTGATTGGGCTGAGAGCTCAAAAGAAGGGGGTGGGTTGGCCAATCTGGCATATCATTAGTCTTCAAAGGGCTGTGTGTGAAAATTAAAGGGATGTGGTGAGTTAAATGTGAGCAGCTGCATATGGGGACAAATTCTTTTTCAGCCTCTCCAAAGGCTGCTGATGACCTTTTAACTTCTGCAACCTTTTCTAAAGCTGTAGGAGGTAAAGGAATGAATGGGGAAACAAACTCCAAATCAGGAAATGGGTAACTGTCAGAACACAAGAGCACCCAGTTTGCTTGTTGGACGGGTTGATTAAAGTATAGGTTCAACAGTACAAGATAAATGCTGGAAGGTTATTCTCTTTTGTATTTGCGCCACCTGCCCAAGGACAGCAGTACAGCAAGTCTACCAGGAGGTGGCAGCTGTGGATGCTAGCTACACCACTTGGGAAGATGGATAGAAATGGGCGGAAGCTGCCAAGTGAAGACTACTAAACATTGAGCCAAGCATGCAACCTACTTTGCACTACCTGTTGCTCCATTACAGCTTCTCAGGCAATTCCACGTCTTCACCAATCATTGGCAGAGCACATGTCCGACTTCAGAACTGAGGGCCTTGGCAAGCTGATATCCTCACAACCTTTGGAACGCAATTTAGTTGCATGATGCACGTGGTAAAGCTCCTTCCTCACAGCCCCAGTGACCCAGATTCCATCCTGACCTCCAGCACTGTTTGTGCGAAGTTTGCACATTCTCTCTGTGACCACATGGGTTTCCTCCAAGTGCTCCAATTTCCTCCCCCATCCCAAAGGTGTGTGGATTGGTAAGCTAATTGGTCACTGTAAATTGCCCCTAGTGTGTAGGTGCGTGGTGGAATCTGGGGGGGGGGGGAGGTTGATGGGAATGTGCAGAGAATTTAAAAAAAGGGATTAGTTCAGGATTAGAGTGAATGGGTGCTGATGGTTGGCATATACTTGGTGGGCCAAAGGGCCTGTTTCAATACTGAATAACTCTATGACTCTATCTTGCACAAGATGACTTCCATTTGGACACATAACCCACACTGTTTGGACTATCTGCCTGCATAAGCTAGAACCTAATAGAAAGAACTGGTAAAGATGAAGTGGTGAGATAGCCCCTTGTGCAGAATGTATACCATCCTTGTGCATTGTGTCCTGACTCCCCTCTTACTCTCACACACAAGCAACCGTACAACAACCAAGAGATCACATGAAGTGTTTCTAAACTCAACAGCGTTCTGAGGCTTTATTCCTATTCCTTGAAGATTATGCTGTCACTATTGGCTGTGGTCCTGATACAAGTGCCAGCTTGTAGCATCTTATGACAGTTTACTGAAGGATCAACATAATTGCTCACATGCTGGAGAATCCAGTTGATAGAACTGAAAATGAAGTTGTAAGACAGAGTGAACTGACTTGGAGAGTTAGTAGTGGTTGAAGAGGAGGAGCACTAAATTGCAGGATGGTTACGTCCTTTGAGAATCCATGAGATTCAGCAGGATCTGCTGCTCAGTGAGAATAGCCGGGATATTGTCTGCGAACTCGGCTCATGAACCTGATGCAGCAGCTCTGCCACAAATTCAGTTATTACGGGAAGTATGGCTCACATCACCGCACTCACAATCCGGATGCCTGTGACCGATGAGCTGAAGACGAGAATTCAAATCCCGCAATGGCAGTTGGGGATGTGAATTTGATTAAGTGAACGAATCTCAAATTAAAAAGCGGATATTGTAATGATGAGTGGGAAACAGCTGTAGTGTCGTGAGAACCCAACTAATTCATCAGTGTCCTTTTGGGGAAGGAAATCCAGCTTGTGTGCGATTCCCACTCACAACACTATGGTTGACTCTGAAATGGCCTAGCAAGCTACTAAGTTCAGGGGCAATTTGGGATGGGCAATAAATATTGGCCATGCCAGGAGCTCTCACATCTTATGCGAGGAATGCTTACTGGCATGATCTCTCTCATAAGCTTCAAATGAACTCCTCTCACATCTACTATGACTTGTCTTAAAACGTATGCAGTACATGCTTGCTAATCGTAGGCTTTGGTATGCTCCTTGCTTGTCCATTCTTGGGTAAGATGCTGAATTTTTAAATGCAGGCAAGGTCAGAACAATTATATAGATATACATGCTTACTTCATACCATCTGGTACATGCTGGTGCATCCTCTTCCCCCGGTTACAAATATTGATCTCTGGGGTTGGATTGGTCCAGGCATTGAATGATATGAGTTACTCCAGAACAGGATGAATGCAGGGAGATGATTGTCCAGATAAGTCAACATGAATACAAGGCAGTACATTATAGTAGGATGAATAGAGATATCACTTACCACTTAGGAAGTGCAAATTTAGGAATGGAAGAACAAAGGAATCTTGCAGTACTAATTCACCAGTCACTAAATGTTGTGCCATTGGTTAATGAGGCCATATAAAAAGCAAACCAAACCTTAAGGAGTATTTCTTGAAGACAGTATGGCAAATCTGATAAATTACACTGAATCTTGGTTCGACCGCCACCAAGAATACTGTATAAAGTTCCGGTCAACATATTATAAAAATGATGTTGAAGCAAGAGAGTGGATGCAGGGGAGATTTACAAGAATTGTACTGGAAGTGCAAGGTATATATATCAGGAAAGCAAAAACAACCTGGGTCTCTTTTCTCTTGAGAAAAGAAGGCTGATGGGTCACCAAATAAAGGTCATTAGCATTATTAAGAGTTTTGACAAAGTGGATGCAGAGGGAATGTTTAGATTTAGGTGGGGATAGGAGGAGGAAGAAGGCTCAACTGGAACAAAGACTTTGATATAGGTGGGCAGAGTGGCCTATTTCTCTGTCGTATAACCTGTGTGAACAGACTGTGGACACTGACAAACATGATGATTGGCTCGGGTTAACTCCTTGGCTCTTCTTTAAAACAGTTTATTTTCGTAAGCAACGGATTGTGTTTACAAAGATACAGCTATATCTCTTCAGCAGTGTGATAGCTTCTTGCTTAGATTTTTGTGATGATTCTTTGGAGTGGGTATTAAACCCAAAATCTTCTGTCTTTTGGTCTCAGGCAGGTTTAAGCCAATATTGGTGGAAGAGAAAGACAGATTTTAGAGAAGAAATTGATGAATTATGCTGCAAATATTAATTGTTTTTTTCACCCTTTGCCAGGCGGTGCCTGAGGTAGAGGTGATTTAAGATCAAACAGCAAAATCTATACATTGTGGCGACTTACCGTTCACGAACCAGCTCCCACGATCGTGAGCATCGTCGGAGGCCCCGACACAAGATGGCACGGGACACTCCTTCTTTGTTGGGCTAGTGGAGCCCGCGCGCGGGAAGGTCACATGACCTGTGCATGACGTCAGCGCGGGAACTGTGTTTATTAAAGGGGCAGCGCACCCTAGTCATTCATTTGACTCTGGACTTCAAACAAGTGTCTAGTGTCTTTATTCAGTGTAGCTAGCCGCTACAACATTATGATTGTGCCATTACATAAAGATGTTAAACTGTTAATGCATTTTAGCTTTATGTATTGAACAAGGCACACAATAAATAGCTCGTACTTCACTCACACAGAGGAAAGGAAATGAAATGCACACATTCGTTAACCAAGATCAATGTGATGAAAACCTGAGACATAAGTTGATATATGCACTGACAGTCACAGTCCCTCCTTGCCTTCCCAGCCCTAAAAATTGACATGTAGATTGCTGTGGCCCGGCAGTTACACATCTATCTATCAGCTGCTTGAGTACCTTGTATTTCAGCGACCATAGTCATGGTAACAAAATGCCATGTGTGGACTGATGAGCTTCGTAACTTTAGTCAACTTTTATGCGATGAGTGCTATTTGCCAGTTTATATGACACGTGGGAGAAAATTAAGAATTAAGCTAGCTCATTCTTTTCCATTGGACTTTCTGTACTGTGCACAATATACTTTCTTCAGACCAGTAGTTGCTGCATTTACATTGTACTTTCTAAGGAAAAGATGAAATGATATGATTTGTACCATATTGTTCTCTGAGTTTGTTATCTTCTGATTGAAACATTCTTGGCAAGCATATCCACCCGTCCATGATACATGCTTCCTTAATGATTCCTCTTTAAAGATTTCTGGGCAGTTTGTAACAATGTGGAAAAATATTGGGAGTTTTTTAAAAAAACTGTTTCTATTTAAACTAGGTACTTTTAAAAATAAATTTTTGTCCCTTGAAAGGTCCATGTTAAATAGAGATGTGTATTTATGAAGTAAATATTGTTTGTGTGTGGACTTTTAGGCTGCAGAGTTCTATCTATTACCATGTGTTGGAAGATTAAGAGAAACTCTATAGCTTTGATTCCTGTCACTCTGTTACACTTGCTTTCTTTGTTAAACCATTCTGGAGGGAACTTTGGCTTTTTACAGTTGGATGGAAGATGATGCAGGAAAGATAAGATGATATATTGGTATGCTGTTAGTATACGCCTTTGAGAACATGACTGAGGGACACAAATGAGCAGGGATGTGACTAGATTTCCATCTTCCTGTCAAATGGCTGAATTACATGGTCAATAAACTCTAAATAGAAGCAAAACACATTTGACACTGAATTATAACAGCACCAGTTACTACTAACACGACTAAAACTAATATATAACTACTGATAAAAGATTTATAGGTCATTCATCACATAGGCACTTTTTAAAAGTTGCTGTGAAATTTGGTGGATTAAAAAGATGCCTGTGTATTATTGCTAAACTAATTGTAATGCTTGTAATGGTAACATTATAACTATTCCAGAGAAATGCCCATCTACATATGGTTATTGAATCAAATGAAGGTTAACTGTATTGTCTCTATTGGGTCCTCCTCAGCGAGGTACTTTGACAAGGTATATACTTGGGTGGCTGCAGGAGTGAATCATGGCCAGATGCCTGTGAGGAAAAAAAAGATTTATCAGAGGTCTGGGCTCGGTTCCCAAGAGCTTTCCAATTAAACTGTAATGCTCCTTAAATATTGTGGCTGAATAGAAACTAAATTAGTTTCATTGGTTATGGAATTATAGAATTACAGAAAGGTTGCAGCACAGAAGGAGGCCGTTGGCCCCATCCAGTCCTTGCTGACTCTCTGCGAGAAATCAATTGCAATTGCACATCCCAGTCCCTGTAACACTGACGTAAATCCAGTAAAGTTCTGTAACTTTATAACTAAACAGAATTGAACCTTAGTCACCATGACCATATGACTGGAACTGACTCCCCTTGATAATGAGAGGTCAGATTATCTAAATACTTGCTTGCTGTATAGGATTTCCAAAAGC
This sequence comes from Rhina ancylostomus, assembly GCA_030265395.1. Lineage (NCBI taxonomy): Eukaryota > Metazoa > Chordata > Chondrichthyes > Rhinopristiformes > Rhinidae > Rhina > Rhina ancylostomus. Next base: position 82,031,168 of record JARFYF010000063.1, read on the forward strand.
AACAATCTGTAAAGAAATGCTGCTGCTTTGCTGAAAGTTCAGGCAGAAAGGCCCCTGTGGTTGGAGGCATAATATCACTCCAGTAATTTACATTTCTGAATTCCTCACTAAGCAATCTGTTCAAAATTCCCGCTCCTTATTACTAACCAGAAATTACTAAAAAGTGCATTAGTGCTTCTGAAAAAAAGTCTTAAAATTGACTGTGACACCCACTTTAAAATTATTTCTAAAACAAGTAAGCAACAAAGCCATTTGCCCAAAGAGCCTGAAAAGTATCAGTCAATTTTATGATTTCCAGTCAATGTCATGGGTTGCTGAGCTGTCACAGTGGGTTGGAGGTGGGGTCAACCTTCTTTATCTGCTTTACAGTGTGCTCATCACTGCTAGGGCAGATCTGGGTATTCATAGAAGTGGCAAAGTATTTCATTGCTGATTTAAATGTCTTGGGGCCCCATCTCTCTCTACGCGAATCCCCATGCAATGAGTGAACTTGCCCTTAAATGCTGGGTAAACCATAGAGTTTGGTGGTCCAGGACTCCCAATGATTAAAGGTAGCCAGAAAGAAAACTTCAGCTCCTCTTTAGAAGTCACATTGCCTTCATACTTATGTTTGAATAACTAGACATTTTATTCATTTCTTCTTGGTCTACAGATTGGTTATTGCAGATTAATCATCCAAGCCCTAGGACATTGCCTAGTAGGTCCTCAAAGTGGTGTTCTAGGCTCAACCATCTTCAACTGCTTTGGATCACTTACCTGTCATCATAAGTTGAGATGATCACTAATGACTGTGCAATGTTTATTTCCACTCACAACTCCTCATCAAATGAAGCAGCTCATGCCTTGATATGGAAAAAAGTATACAACATTCTGGCATAGGCTGGTAAGCTCCAGTCAACGACCATCCTCAACAAGAGAAAGTGTGCCTACCTAAGTTGGATGTTCAATGATATTACCATTGCTGAATTCCTGACCATCAACATTCTGGGGGCTGAACATTAGCCAGAAACTCAACTGGACCAGCCACATAAATACTGTGATGATGAGACGAGGTCAGATGCTTGGTATCCTGTGGTTAGTGACTCACCTTCTGACACCCCAATACCTTTCGATAATCTGCAAGGCATAAGTCAGGAGCTGATGGAATACTCTCCAATTGGCTGGAGTCAGTGCAGATCCAACAGCACTCAAAAACCTTGACACAATCCAGGACAAAGCTGCTTCACTTGAATATCTCCTTATGCACCACCTAAAGTTTCTTTCCTTTCATCACCAGCACACTGTAGCTGTAGTGCATGCCTTGTACAAAATGTATTGCAGTTACTATTCTAGGCTACTGTGAGAGAACCTCCCCGACCTCTACCACCAAGAAGGACAAGGGGAGCAGGCACAGGGAAACACCACCACCTGCAGGTTCCCCTCCAAGTTACCATCCTGACTTGGAATGTATTGCCATTCCTTAACTGTCACTGGGTATGAATCCTCCCTAACAATACTGTGGGAGCACCTTCACCAGAAGGACTGCAGCAGGCCAAGAAGGCAGCTCACTCCCACCTTCTCAAGAGCAGTCAGGGATGGGTAATAAATGCTGACCTTGCCGTATCCTGAAAGAAATGAATAAATGAAAAACAAAGTGGACTGTATCCTTCTGGCTGGCATTGAAGTCGCTCAGTGAGTGGCAGCTTTTAATTTGTGGACACACCCTCCTTCAGTAAAAACAAGTCAACAAAGAAAAATGATGTAATCTAATGCCATAATCTCAGGGTGGGGCACTACCAATCTTCCAAGAACACTCTCAACGAATGCTTCACACACAATCAAACAGTGAAGTGCAACCTGCCAAGTTCAGAGTCAGGGGTCGGAGTAGGGAACCCACACTTTTTAAAGACAAGAGACACCAGATTTGTTTCAAGAATGCAAGCTGCGGCAAACAGCCATGGAAACACTGCAGCAGCCGCACGCTGCAGGTGACGATGCTCAGCTGTAAGCGCTGGGCGGTTGTGCACTGATACACTCAGGAGCAGGTTCAGGTATTGGTAACCCAGCCATCTGCCCACAGAAACCCTCGATCATGGTTGGTCACTTTAAAATGGGATTTAAAAAATCAGGACCATTTTAGCTTTATTAATATTCTGGAATATTTTCTTCTGACGTCCAATTAGTCTAGCGTGTACCAGAGGAAATGCTGCATATTCATGGCATGACAGAACAATAACTTTTGCCATTTAGGAGACAACCCCACCAACATTTACTATTCTACTCATGTGCCTTGCAAGTGTTAAACTTATAAGGAGGAAAGGGGGAAGGAGAACTGGCAATAAGTTGTAAGTCATTGTTAGTGATATGCCAGCAACATTAAAGCCTCTCCCTCTCTCTCTGAGGAACTCACTTCATCTTCCTGGAGTGTAGGCCTTGCTATCTGCAACTTGTGATTTGATTATCATTTCTATGTTTTACTTTCATTTGTTGGGAAAGTATATAAACACATCCTGAGACAGATTTGTGGACTGATATCTGCATGCAAAGTGCACTCCAAGTTCAAATCTAGCACTGGAATAGAAATAAAGTGAATACAGGTATTTGGGAGGGGAAGCCTTAATTGCAAGAGGGTTTAAGAGTAGAGATGTCTTGTGCCAATTATATGGGACCATGGTGGGACCACACCTGAAATACTCGGTCCAGGGCTGGCCTTCTTCATTTAACAAGGCTGTACGATGGAGGGAGTGCAGCAATGGATTGATTCCTGGGTTTATCATACAAGGGGAGAATGTTGCTGGGCCTATTTCTCTAGCATTTAGAAGACTGAAAGGTGATCTCATTGGAATGTACAAAGATCTTAGGGTCTGGATATGGAGCTGATGTTTCTCCTGGATGAGGTGTCCAGAGCCAAGGGTTACACTCTCAAAATAAGGGGTTGACCATTCAGGACAATGGTGAGAAGAAATCCCTTAGCACCACTTGGGGCAATCTTCTTTTCCCAGAGGGTGGTTAGACAAGAAATTCACTGCCATCAAGAGCTGTTGGACTGAATAGTATCAATGCCAACAGCTATATGCGGGAGGAATAAACAGAACGGTTATGCCCCAAGAGTACTGTGAAGTTACTGGATATTGAGTGAATCAAGGAATGTAGAGTTAGTGCAGGAAACTGAAGCAGAGGCCATGACAGTGAATGGGGAGCAGGCAGGAAGGGGCAGAATGGCCTCCTCCTGATTTTATTTCTTATATTGTTATGAATGGAATGATATTGGCCACACCTGGGTGAATGTAGTGTGAATGAATACACTGTTACTGCATCTAACAGGATATAGTCCAGCCCCCCAGTATGATGGATTGTGAAAGCTACTTTGATATTGATTGGATTAGTTGATACTCCCAGTAAAAACTTTAATGAGATCCCTGAAAATAAATAAATGTGGGGAAGAATTCTTGGCCCACAACGTTGATGTCTGACCCCGGTGGCCCTCAAACAAGATGCCTTTATGCTGCCTCCGTACAGATTTTCCACAAACCTGTCTCCGACCAGGGTCAGCTCCACTTCCCTCTCACACAGTCTTCCTCTTGGCTGAACTCTTTCTCACCCCGAACAAATTCTCTTTTAACTTCACTCATTTCCTCCAGATAAAGCAGGTTGCCACGGGAACAGTACAGATTCCCAACAGAGCCTGTACTTCTCTGCAATGTTTTTTTGTTGTTTTAATCATCCACAGGTCCTT
>JARFYF010000063.1:82120518-82136278 GCA_030265395.1 Rhina ancylostomus
TTATGATTTGCCAGATGTTTGTAAAACTGATGTCTTATCCCAGACATCATAGACAGCACCAAGGCTGGCATGGAAACAAGTGCTGTTATATCATTGTCTTTGCTCTTTACTCACGAATATTTTCTTTTCCCACTTTCTGCAGATTTACTGCATGTAGCTCAAGGACATGCTTCAATTTTGAATGATAACCTTTTTATACATGTTCCCCCAAGACACAACTTCTTTTCATACTGGTATCAAAATCCAATTTCAAATTTATTTTAGCACCAGGGAATTTCAGTCTTTTTTATGTTACTTTATTGGCAGCCAGAAAGTAATATATTTTTAATATTGAAGGTTGGTGATTTGAAGACCACATTGACTGTTTATATGGTCACGCAGAGACACACGATCACTGCAAGAGGACTAAACCTTCCATTAGTCCACAGGACACACCCCACTTTCGTAAGTATGGCATTTTTGGCACTTTATTAAAGTACCAAGACTTATAGCCAGTGAAATGAAGGCCTGTTTGCGTGGATGTTGAAATGTAATGATTTCATGGCAGGCTGAACCCATGTTGTATTTTCAGCGGTGAAATGGGAGGAAAATGTAATGACTGAACAGGAGAGCCAAGGCCACACATTAAGACCTCCAGGGAACTTGTATAATGCCTGAATATTCTGACTGCTTGAAGAAAAGCAGTGCAACTGCTGTTCAGGGGTTTGTCAGCATATCTTCTTGGAATTAAACTGAACAATAGCACCTGATGTGGATGGCCCTTTCCAACCACCTGTAGCTGTTACATGTTTAAGGGCTGTTAACTGTTTAGTAACTGATTCCTTCTGTTACGCTGTCAGTAGCATTCTGGCACTGAATAATGACCATTTGGATGAAGTATATGAGGACTGCCAAAGCCATATCCCGGTAAGAAATCAATGTTCTCAAGAGGGGAGGTTAACAATAGCAGGAAATTGTTCAAAGAAAACAGGGTTATCTCTCATTGCAATTTCTTAATGTAACAGAAGTTTGATTCGTATTGTGTGTTGAACAGAGTCTCCAACAGGACATATTTGTTATTGATCTGCTTGGTATCTGATGTTTTTACAAGTATCTCCCCTTTCCAACACACCTGCCATTCCCCCAAGTTGTGTAGAGTGAAGCTCAGTGACCTTATGCTAATTGGTTGATGACGATACAGATGTCCAAACACAATTGATCAAGAAATTAAAAACACTTGACTATGTCTTGTACCTAATAGGGAGCACATATGGCTGCACAAAGACTTGAAACTTTTAGCTAATAATTTTGCCTTTTTAAGCAAATAACTTTTGCATAGTTTAACCTGATTAAGTCTTCTAATCTTCTTACCTGGGAAGCTGTTAAGTGTCTAAATAGCTGCTGCAGTCTTTCAGCAATTTTTTTAACTCCATGACACTGAACGATGGCAGAGCTCAAAGTAGAACAAAACAATCTAATGAAGGATCATTGTTGCTTGCTGAAAATTTCTGTTACCATCACACTTGATACTTTGCTAATTGCATATCAGGGAACAGTAGATTAGTTCGAGCGATGTTTGTTAGGAGAGAAACTGGAGCTTTCAGAAAATGGCTTGTAGGTACTATTGTACTGAAGTTTTACTTTTGTCTTTGTTAAAGTAAATATTACTTTCAGAAGGGGCAGGTGAATTTATGGACAAGATAGTTTGTTCATCTGTTTAGTGTATTGTCTGCAAAATCACTTTTTACCAGAGTCCAAGTTTCATATTGTGCCCAGGCGAATGCTTTCAGCAAATTTCAAGCCCTCAACAGGAATGAAGGTTATAGGGGAGGGCGCAGGTTCTTGTACAGAACTACTAGGTGAGAGGCTACATCATTGAGGTACAACTTACAGTAATTGGTTCGACAAAATAAATTGGATTCACTTCTCCATTAACACCAAAATTTGTGGAAAATTACTGTGAAGTGGACAAAAGGATAATAGCACACTATGTTTAAATAATACCTCTAGTATAGTAACAGAACATTAGAACATAAAAAATAAAAGCATAACTAAACCCTTGTGCCTGCTCCACCACTGAGTAAGAACATGGTGCCACTTGTATTAACCTCATTTTCCTTGAGTCCCAGTGTGCTTCAATGAAGCATCATAAACAAAATTTGAGACCAAGGCACATTATGAAATGTTTGTAAAAGGCGACCAAAGCCTGATCAAAGTGGTAGGTTTTAGGGAGCATCTTGAAAGAGAAATATAGAAAGATAAAGGGTTTAAAAAGGGAATTCCAAGCATAGGGTCTGGGAAGCTGAAGCTCATCTCTCACCTGTTATATATGAGAACTAATCCTGTATCCCAACACTGATGTAAAACTTGGAAAGCACAAGTGGGGTTTGGATGGAAGACGTGGAACTGTATAGTTGGTCCATGGAGGGAAAAGCCAGGAAGAGTATAAACCAGGCATCACAATCAAACCTATCATTTTCTCACCAGATGGGTTGGTTAATATTGGGCTCAATTTTTACTTGGGTATTGGTTGTTAATAAGCAAACATCTTGGCTGTGTTATTCCTCCCACTAACCACCCCATATAGGGATACTAATTCTTGAATCAATGAGCTCTGTATACAAATCCATGCTTTCAATGACAGTTGAATGTTCAACTGCATGACAGACTACACTCATATGAATCTATTGCTGCAATAGATTTTTTTTATATTTCATTGAACTGATTAAAGTACTAAACCTGTATTGCATTGAAAACCATATTCAGTATATTTTCACAGTTCTAGTTTGGTTCAGCTTTCTCAGCATCACTGTTCAAATCTGAGGCTTCCACAGGCTGTATAGCTGCCTATTATATTAGATTGTGCATTTATCCACAAGGCTGTCAAGTTGAGGGTGATGGGTGAAGTGGATCCCACCGAATTCTTCTTTTGCTATCTTTACAGTGCAAGAATTCACAGCAGATTTAAATTACTTCTGACTGTGAGAATGTTCCAAGTTTGCTCTGAGTAAAAAAGACATCCACTATCAGAGTGCAGAACTTAATTCAATTCTGCAGCAAAAGAATACAGTTTCTGGCTGCTTAAGTAGCTTATCACCATAGAAACAACTCACCCAAGAAGGCATTGCTGTCCATTGCAGCTGGAAACACTAAACGTGGTGAGGCTGAGCAGAGTTTCTTAACACTGGCATTTTCAAGTCAAAGACAAAATTGACATCATTGTAGTGAAGAGTGTGTGATTAGAAAGTAAGATTTCTTTTATTAGTCACATGTTCATCGAAACACACAGGGAAATACATCATTTGCATAGTGCATAGGTCTGGGGGCAGCCCGCAAGTGTCGCCATGCTTCTGGTACCAACATAGCATGCCCACAACTTCCCAACCCGTACGTTTTTGGAATGCGGGAGGAAACCAGAGCACCTGGAGGAAACCCATGCAAACACAGGGAGAACGTGCAAACTCCTTACAGACAGTGGCTGGAATTGATCCCAGGTCGCTGGCACTGTAATAGCGTCATGCTAACCACTATGCTACAGTGCCTGCCCTTTTGTGGTGTTGACATTAATAATGAAACCACAAAAAGATTTGATGTATGTATGAGGTTTTTGTATATCTAAAGATACAACAGGAATGGATTACTGTTCTATTTTTAATATATACACGATGTAGTTTATAAATAGAGGACATGGGATCTTATGAAAGGTCTTCATCCAAAGTCTCTCTTTCAGATATTCAACAACCGTACTATTCCTGCTTTGATTTTAGAAACATTGCATTTGATTTGCTTATTTGCTGTCATTTTTTGCAGTCAGTTTTTTTGCAAGATTGACAGTAAGTGATTTGTCAGTAAATCATAAGGTCAAAAGTCATCTTTATTGAGAAAATCCCTTCTAAGTTCACTCTGAATTCATGCATTCAGATGCCCTGAACAATTAGTCAGTCAAGTCTGTGTAAATCTTACCTCATCTATGGTAGATGCAACATGATTCTACTTCTAAAAATAAGCTGTTTCTTGTTAGAAGTATAAGCAAGCTTATTTCCAAACTTTAAAACAAGCCAATGTTAAATGCAACGTTGATGCATAAGGTTTCAAACATAATTCCAGGAATATATATTGGCATTTATGAAATCCAAACCAAACTGGGCTGGAGTATATTGTGGTATAAGCTTCGATGGGGAACATGTGTTTTCCAGAAGTCCGAAATGCAAGGAAATAAACAACATGTGAAGAACCTCTGTCCTGATATTGTGGCTGAAAGTGGTCTGGTTTAGTTTGAAGTTCATTAGTTTCCAACTAGTATTATAGAAACTACATGTTTGGCCCTCCACTCATCCCATTTGGAGTCTAGTGTACAAAGTTATGTAAATAATACAGCACAAGAATGAAAATCAGTATTAGAACATGAATAATCGCAACAACATATGTTGTTCCGAATGCTGTTTTGGCTTGATACCACTTAACTCTATAAAGGAGTTGCAGGAGATAATTGAAACAGAAATGCTGGGGATGACTGAAGCAGGTGTTTCAAGGTTTCTTTGTGACACTGAACCAAGCATTGATCTTGTCCAGATGTACAACTTCTACAGGGGGCTGACAAACCTTAAAACCTTTACAACCCACAGTTGTGGTTGTGCAGCTGGGGCTCTGTCTGGTTGTACCTGGATACTATTTATGACATATCAACTCTTTAAGAAAGAACAACAAATGACTTTTATATATTTCTCTGTTTGTAATATGAGATGAATGATTTTTGATTTTGAAGAGAATGTTTCTAAGATTCCAATCAGGATTGCCCCAGGTGAGAAATGCATTCAAAGTATATCTCTGTTTCAGTAACTTGTGTGATTGAAAAAGTAGGGGTACGCATGGCAGCCCAGAACTTACAATTGGCATCAGTATGACTAATAACTAAAGGAGATAGTTCTTGATAAGAGCTGTCTTTGTCCTTTATTTAAATACTTGATTTGATGTTTTAATAGTATTAAATGTGCTAAATAAACATGAACCTAGAAATAGATTGAATATTTGACATGTAACTTTTCTTTCATGTTCAATTAAAGCTCACTGACGTTGAGATGGGAGAACCTTTACTGTATATTGTTCTAATTTAAGGAGAGGTGATAGAAAATGTGAGAAATGTTTCCTAGCTTTTATTCTTTTCCAGTCTGGCAATATTTATGGATTAGCAATCCAGAGAATGTGAGTTCAGATTCTCGCATGACATTTTGAAAAGTTGAATGCAGTTGAAAAAGAAACAAGAAATGAGGGGGAAAAATGGCAAATTGGCCCCTTGCAGCTGATTTTTTTTTGTCAAAACCCAATGAGTTCACCAATCTCTTTGCCTACTGCCTCAACTCTTTCAAGTCCATATGTAACTTCAATGCATTGATTCTTGATGCCCTGTTAAATAAGCTGATAAGCCACTGAACTGTAAAGACTAAAGAATACAGTGCCCCACCAGCTCCAGAAGAGGAAGAAAGAAGACAAATAAATGGATGGAGGAGACTTGGATAATGTTGAGGTGCTGGGGGGGATCTGGGCCAGTTTTAACATTTGGGCAGCTGACCAGTAGATCATGTTAGCTGCTCACCTATTCATTCCATGCTAGCAATCTGTACATTACAGTTTATAGAACATAGAACAGCACAGCACTGGACAGACTATTCAGCTCATGATGTTGTACCAATCTTGATGCCAATTTATACTAAATGTCCTCCTCCTGTGTATTATCCATATGCCTCCATTCCCTTCCTATTCATGTGTCTATCTAAAATCCTCTTAAACTCCACCAAACTGCCTGCTTCCACTACTATCCCTGATAACCCCATTCCAGGCATCCACCATTCTCTGTGTTTAAAAAAAATTGACCCTCACATCACCTTTAAACTTCCTCCCTCTAACATTAACAGCTTGTCCTCTGGTGTTTGGCTTTTCTACCCTAGGGAAAAAATTCTGTCTACCCTATCTATGCCTCTTAAAATTTTAAAAACCTCTATCATGTCTCCCCTCATGCTCCGACACTCTAGGGAGAACAACCCAAGTTTGTCCAACCTTTCCTTATAGCTCTTACCCTCTAATCCAGGCAGCATCCTGGTAAACCTCTTCTGCACCCTTTCCACAGTCTCCACATCCTTCCTACACTGGGACAACCAGAACTGCACACAATACTCCAAGTGTGGTCTGATGAAAGTTTCATATAGCTGCAGCATGATTTCCTTACCGTTATACTCAACACCCTACCTATGAAGGTAAGCATTTCTCCATCACTTGTGTAGCCACTTTCAGTGATCTATGCACCTGGACCCCAAGATCCTTCTGTACCTCAATGCTATTAAGGACCCTACCATTTATATGACTGAATGTCTTCCCAGTCCAGTTCAAAAGGCAAATAAGGGTCCAAATCTTGGGTGTTAAACTGTTGTCTCACAGAGAACTGAAGAACATTAATCAAAGGATATGAGTGAACCAGTTAGGTTTCTGCAACAGTTTGTCAGCATTAAGATTACTTTTACCAGTTATTTGGATTTTAATTTTCAGATTTATTTGTAAACTTAGTCCAAATTCTCAAAGTTTAAACAATTTGAACTTAATTCTCTGGATTATTGGTCCAGTAGTATAAGGTCTGCAATTCCTGACATATTTTGTTATCGAGCATGTGCTGGTGACATACACCCTGTACTCATTGATATCTTTGATGTAAAAAGAACATGAAAAAGTATTTTCAAAATTTATTTTTCTTCTTTGTGAACTATTTACAAATTTAGCAACATTTTCCATGGCTTAGCGTCAAGAATTTTACTGATTTGAAGGTAAGATTACATACAAAACTCGATATATTCCTACCATTCAAACCTCTGGTTAATGCTTAATTCGTATACAAGATGCAAAGCTGCAAACTGGTCCCTATCAAAAGAAAAATTTGATCAATGTAACCAATATCTACTGATGTCTTATGATAATGAATTATCAGGAGTGAGTGCATTCAAACAGTGTAGTGAGAAATTGCTATAGATATTCAGGGAACTAAGCAAATTCTTCACATTTTAGGTGCACAATATCTTTGTCTCACTGTGATTGAAGGCTACTTTAACACAAAAAACGCAAAGGTCACATTTCCCTCATACCACAAGGCTCAGGAAGCACTAACACAAACACAAAAACACGCATTAAAGAGAATTGTCCACAAATCTACTTGAAAGTAGGGGAAACACTTAAACCAAGATACTTAGAGATTATTTGTGAAGTTCTCCTTTCCATTCAGAGTCTTACCTAATGATTTTGTTTAACACACAGGTAGCAAAAGTTGACCCGACCTTTAAGTCAATTTGTGGTTTTCAAAGTGTTCAACTTGAATGCGTTTTACTAATACTCCAATAACAGAGCCTTAGAAATTCTGCTGCAAAGTGCAGTGCTATGTCATAGAACTTTACTAAAAGCTCGAATGCCAAACATACCTGAATATTTTTTGTGCCAGTAATGTAATTCTGGATTTTTGAAAATATATGCACAAAGCTGCTGGGCATGCATGGTGACATCAAATGCCAAAGATAATTGATTAAAGTGGACCTCGTAAACTGAAACAGGCCTTAAATAGAGAGCTGAGACTTATTCCAACTTTAGTCAATGGGCCCAGCTGGGCTTAGACCAATGCCAGGGTGTCTGAGGAAGCAGTCCTCCTCCAGTTTGGTTCTTTCATTAACTCTTCACAGTTGGTGATTGCCCACACACCTCTCACCCACCTCCACCCTGTGTTCACAGGGATACCCAAGCATCCTCCTGTCCAACCCTCTGATTGTTTCCCAAGCTCATCCCATCACCTTATCTCCCCAGCTTCCCACCATCTCATAACCCTCAGTTGATCGTCTCTCCCATTCTTCAATGACCATTCCCTCCAGCCCAATCCATTCTGCAATGCACTTCCTATGTGATATTCCCTCTCTATGATAGCAGCAGAACAATTTAAAAGAAGACTTTGTCCACATTTGTACATGTGAAGGTCCATTCAACCACAAAGACTTCTCGTGGCTGATGTGCAGTAGAGCAATGCAACCAAGGTCCTCATATCAAATTAATGTACCATTGCCACTGTGCCTCTCCCCAAACCCCATCACTTCCATCCCCTCTAATACTCTCTCATTCCCCCATTGTCTCCCATTCCACCACCCCATGCAACTCTCTCTGCATCCCAATTGATGCTGACCCCACCCCCTCACTCTACAGCTGGGTATCATAGGGCTGCTTTAAAACAGAGTTTAAAACATTACAAGTTTTAGCACAGGGTTCATCAAATAAATTGTTTCAAATATATGATATGATAATTTCATTTGAACTTTTTCACTTTTATTTTTGACTCTTGCTCAGCATGTTGTGCCAAGGATTGTCATGGCTTATCCACTCATTAGTATCACAAGAAATAATAGTTTACCAGTACCTGTGGCTTTCCAGTGATTTTGCAGATATGCCCACAGTGAAGTGTCCATGGGGAAGTATCACAGCAAAACCAAAACCTGTTCTCACCCGGCATTCAGCCACAAACAATCTCAGTGGTGGTTACTGAAGACCAGACTTGATGATTTCTGAATTGATATGTGTCTTTCTATTAATAGTTAAAATATGGTGCTGATGGCATTCAGTGATTAGTGAATGAGAACCTGGAAGGATATTTGTCTGCAAGGGTGAATAGAACTATTTTAGCAAAGAACAGAGGAGGTCAAAAGTCAAAAAAGGGCAAAAACTATCTTCAGTGTTACCAGGAGAAAGTGATGTGGTTGTAGCCTGTGGTATTTTGAAGATGACTCAGAATGTACTATTCACTTGGAACTTCTATTAGCAACTTTTAAATATGTGTGTTGGATTGTAGGTTGTGTTCGGTTCTGAGCAAGACTATGTGTTTGCAAAACATCTTGTTATGTGTGTGGCTTGTGTTCATGTGCGTGTGTGAAGGTCATATTTTTCCATGTTATTTTCAGCAAATTTGTCATCAGTTGTGTTGTACATATACTAGTCTGTATGACTCTTGCATTGCCCCTGACATGTTACTGTTTTCCTGTCTGATAGTGGAGCAACTGCTTTCTTACCTAGTTTGTCTTCTGTATGAGTGATTTCTATAATGTGGATGCACATATATCACCTTGTCTACATGTATGTGTCTCATATCTATATGGAACTCCATGCAGGGCACAAACATATATCGATTTATGCTTTTGAGCATGACTTACATTCACATGGCATGTTTTGTTTTAGCTGTCTTGCAGGTGAAGTGCATAATATGTTCTAAAACTTTCAACATTCATTCAGTGATTACATTTTCAACAGTTCAAAATTTGGACAAGATAGAGAGAAGACAAAGGAACAAGTAAAGGTGCTGATACTGATGGATGAGTAGAAATACACTCTGGGCATGGCTGGAGATTTAAAGGGAAGATTTAAGAGAATCACAAATGCTGATATAAAGAAGACTGAGTGAAGGACAACTGGTTCACCAGCGAAACAGACACAAGCCAGCACATGCACACGAATGCACACAAACACACACACAGATGTGTGTGCATACAATAATTACCAAGTGTTTCATACCCACTGTACCCACCAATTGGGACATGTGCTTCCTGCCATTAAGTATTAATTTAAAAGTACAGCATATTATGGCCATATCAAAATACAAAATAAGGACATTAGCATGGAAATTAAAATGAAGTAACTAATGTGTGCCTTTTGAAACAGATTGATCTTAGTGGTGGTGTTGCCAATATCAAAGTAACACATCTTTGCACTTTGTTTCTCTACTTATGCTGGCCACACCTTGTTTAAAATAAGCAGCTGCAGGGCTGTCCAATATCAGAGAGACTTATCACCTCACACATGGTGCACATTAAGTTATTTTAAATTTTTGATTGAAATTTATGCCATGTGTGCCCCACTAACCTGACACAATCACTTACAATAGTTAGTGCCAAGCTGAATTATAATTTGAAGTTAATCACCACTTCTCTCTCCTCTAACCCCTCAGACATTAGCATCAACCAGCAGCACATACTTAAGGTTGGTTAAAGTCTCTTTAGACATTTTTAGCTGATGTTTGTTTAGTTCTGACTTTGGGAGACTGCCACTGATGAGCTGGCTGACCATGTTTCCACAGCTTAATACAGACTCTGCCAATAGAATTGTTGGCATAACTTGTGCTGCAATCCAGACCAAGAAAGAACCAGTCAAACACGATGTTTAAATTGCAATGTATCAGTGGCCTATCTTCATGTAATTAGCTCAAGTGATAATAAATTAGCAGTGGAACACTAAGTATTTTGAATTACAGAGAAAAGATATCCTCCTTTCTTGGGTGTTCCTTTGGTGTTGAGGACGACTTGCTCCGCTCCAGTTCTGTAGGTTCTGTGGTGATTCCTGAGGGCAATGTTGAATGAGCTGATCTTGCCATAGATAGGACAAAGGAGGTGCATGACAGTGTGGGTGGGTAGTTGGGAGGAGTTGTGCTCCTTCTGCCATTGCATGAGGTTGAGATTCTCAGTGCCATCCTGAATGCTCATCCTCCTCTTTGAATGGTAGGGGTTCTCTGGAGTCAGTGGGGATATTGAAGGAAGCTTTGAGCACATTACTGAATCTTTTTCCTGCACTGGGATAGAATGCCTACTTTGGGAGTCTTGTGTGAGGCTTGCAAATGAAATGGCGTCCTAACAGAGCAGACTGAGTGGGATTAGGTCTTCAGTGCTGGGAAGGTAGGCCTGTCAGAGGACGGAAATGGTGACTGGTGACTCACTTACTGTTAGGAAAGCAGTAGCTAGTCTACGCTCCTTTGGATCGGACATGGGGAAAGTTGATTAGATTTCCCAGTCTTGATGGCCCTGTGGTGACCTCTATTGGAAGGTTCTTCATGTGGGAAATGGGCCTGATCATGCTACTTGCAAACCAGCAGTTCTGTGGACAAGATCTAGCCAATAGCAATGTGCAAGTCCACTCATCCCTGGTCCCACACCTGTGCTTTCCAACAGGAATGACCTAGAGATTAGATATCCATGCATGCTGGAGTTGATGCTTCTGATGTACCTTCTCCATGGCTGCTCAGCACTGTGCAGGGACAGAGAAGAAACAATCTGAGCTGAGGGGCTAAAAGCACTTTGCATCTGGCCCCTCAGCTCTACCTCAGGGATGGCTGGTGCATGTACTCTGACCTTGATTGAGTAGGTAAATGCAAACAAAGCTTATTTCCTTACCTTTATTGTACTAATTTAAATTACTAACTATCGCTTAAACATATTTGTAAGTAAATTTTTCATATTTTTATTTTCTTAATAAATTCTAAAAATTATTCAAATCCTTTTGAATTGTTTTTAAATTCTCCAATCATCAAAGACCTTTAAAATAGTATAAAGGCTAATGGCACAGTGATCTATCGAAAGGTCACAAGATGATCTGGGGGTGGGGGGGGGGAATGTCTAGTTCTGCTCACAGACCTATTCTCTTTGCGTGATTATCATGGTAATGTGGCCTAGAACACAAATGAACCTTCAGGTGCAGGAGGTGGACAGGGGTGTATGATGGACCAATAAATGAGAACAAGGTTGATTTGAAATGGGTTGCCCTTCAACAAGCAGAATCAATCCTGCTGAATGATTAATGGATAGTTTGTAAAAACCACTGGATGTGACTAATGAAATAATAGCCCAATATGGAGCAATGTCTTCAGGGAATTCCAGAAGTGAAAATAAATGGTGAAAAAAATAGGGAGGTAGAGGAGGGAGGGAGGGATAAAACAATCAGAACTACTCACCCTTTAAACAAGCCAATAATAATTTGTGGCATTAAGAAACAAATCAAAGACAAATCTTAAAAGACCAAAGTATACATTAACTGGTATCATTGAATTATACCACTGTGTTCTCAATTGCTGAAACCATAATTGTCATATATTGAAAAGAACACAAAGAACTCCATTTTACTTGAACCTTTTCCACTTCACAAAGTGCACTTTATAGCCACTGGAGTTTGTGGGTTCAAAACGTACTCCAGATTTTGAACACACTGGGTTATATCGAGTACTAAGTATGATGGCCTCCCTCTGTCAGTTTTTCTGGGACCAGCACAGTTCCTAAGCAAGCAACTGGTTCATACTGGTTCCAATCATTTGATTAACTTAGTACTTGGGAAACTCGCCAGGCTTGCATTGGGAGCCAATGGTCCAAATTCTCAGCATTAAGGCAGCTATAACCTCCACCCAACACTTTTGTTCCATGGGACATTGAAGATCTCATTGGAAAAGAACATACAGGTTTCTCTGTCATTCCTTCTCCATAAATCAGCAGGATGAAAATCAGATTTATAAAGGAAAAAATGTCACAGTCATGTTATCCAAAGGCATTTAGTAGCCAATAAAGTACTTATTTGAAACACTTTCACATTTGTGATGTGGAAACCACCACAGCAAATATTCAAACACCAAACAATAAAATGACAATAGTTGGATAAGCAAATTTCTTTTGTAATATTGGTGGTAAATATCAACCGTGGCACCTGAGATTACTGCCTTTCAAATGCAATCAGCCTAGGCCTTGATTTGGTGTCTTGCCTCCTAGATTTTTGTGCTCATATCTCTGGAGTTGTATTTGAACCCACAAATTTCTGGTTCACAGGCAAGAATGCAACTGACAGAGACACCATTTAGATTGCTTGACTACCGTATGGGGGATCTTGCTGTCTGAAAAATAACAGTTGCATTCAATCAATACACTGTGAGCAAAGTTCATCATGTGAAGCACTTAAGGATGTTTTTGAGATATTATGTGAACAGAAGTCTTTCAAGGCTCTTTTTTAAAAACATTACAGTTGACTTTATCATCCAAAAATTCCTAGGTTGCAGGAAGACAGTAAAAGAGAGATGGGAGTTTTGGGGAAGATAGCCTGATTTTGCAGAATGATTAAGGAGAGGGTGATGTTTCTCCAGATACCTTCACATCATGCTGGCAGAGATGAGTGATTTCCCAGGAAAATCCATGAATTCTATCCTTTGGGAACTGGCTCCTGTACCTTGCTGAGAAATGCAGGGTGTGCTACTATCACAATGTTGAGCAAAGAGCAAGCTCACAGAGAACCCAAATGCAACACGCTGGTACAAGATTGGAGTCAGGATACTTCCTCAGGACCAAATGGAAGGAATCTTGCCTCAGAGATTTGAGGAGGAATCCCAACATGAACTGAATATTCAAAGAGGAGCAGAGAAGACAGGACTGCTCTAGAGTAGGCCACTCTAAGCAGCCAGGAGCCAACATATACTCAAAGGTTGACCAATACTCTGGCAACTAGTGCTAGAGAAACCCAGGTACTTATGCTAGGCCCCTGATGGGGCTCAGGTGTGTGTCATTATGCAATCAATCCAGTATGGAATCCATGTGCTGTACAACAGGGCATCATCAAAGGAGCCAAATCGAGGGCTGGTACTCCGAACCATGACAGGCAGCTCTACAAACTGTACTACAGTGCTGCCCTCAATGTTCAAATGAAAATAAAATCAAGGGTGACAACTCGGTATCTGTTAACTCTTGACAGAGAAATACTATAATGTTTACAGCAGCATTCTATTACATTCTCTGCATTTTATTTGGCAGTGATCTAGATGGACGTTAGCAGTTAGGATCTTTCATGTAGATGATTTTTGATGACTTGAAGACCAACTGACTAATGACAGTGATATTTCACTCAGAGTTTGAGGGATAATTATTGGTTGATTACTGGAATATAATAGTTACTCCTTGCTATCATTTAAGAGTGTGTTGCACTCACCTACGATTACAGCCTTTTAGATTCCACGTGGAATTACGTTATTCCACGTGGAATAACATATTTCAAATCTTTTGAATGTGTTCCCTTGGTTGCTTTAAGCCTGTGTTCTGATACAATTAAGATGTTGTTAAACAACATATTGAAGCATCAAAATTCTGATGCGCTCAAAATTAAACTTGCAACAAGATCAATAATTTGTTGCATTTGAATATAGTATGAGACTATTGAGTTAATAGCATACTATGAAAGAACACAAATTTATTTGATAACGGAACCTGTAATTACCTTTTAAATGAGTAACCTAAAGCAGAGTTTTGCCTCTTTTCTTTTTTATATGCCCTTTGGTAACTAGTGGGTCGGAGGAATTGAAATGAGTTTCAAATGTTTAGTGCTGAATTAGTGACTGAATATTTTATTGCATGTTATTCAGAAAGGAAAACCAAATATAGATGCTATGACTAGTTATGCTTGCCAACGTATGGAAAATTTTGATTCATGCATTGTATGTTACTCAGTCTGGGTAACATATTGGATTCATGCATTGTATGTTATTCATGCGGTGTTACTCAGTCTGGGTTTGGTGTCAGTGGTTGTTATTTAAGAATGAATTGTAAGGTTTTGAACTTCCAGTGTTATTTTTCAGAGTTCCTAATGGCATAGGGTGTTCAAAATGATGATATAGATTAAAATAATAGCCATAATTTCCAGGGCAATGACAAGAAATGTAAGATGATTGATGTTCTTTTTGCTAGACTTGCTCCTTTGTGGAACCAAATCTTCTATAGGCAGCAATAAGTAGAAATTGGTATGAAATCTGAAGACATTTTTAAACAGAATAAGCATATATATTCCTGGAGTTTTTAATTTAATATTGGATGAGTGACGTGTAATGCTGCTTCTCAATAATCACATGCACTTATCGGGCTCTTTACACTTCCACTATCTCATTCAAACACATGCATTTATGGTAAAATTGGAACTACGTTCCAACCGTCAGCAAAATCCACATTTCTGCAATGCTCCAAAAATAATTATTGTACAGTATACCTAAGCATAGATAAACCTGCAAAATGTATAAAACATGATGGGGTAGAAATTAAACCCTGTGCCCATTTTTTTGGATGTAAAATGGGAAAAAAACGAGTGCCAATTTTAGGAACCCATGTACGATTTCCAGTGGATAATGGGCAGTTGAAAATATCTATCCTGAAATTGTATTGGAGTTTCTTACATTTAATCACAGCATGGAACTAAATAAAGGGCTTAATGGCTATTTAAGGACATATCAGAAGCCAGATGTGCTCCAGTCCTTTGCCATGGTGCCCTTGAAAGGTGAACTTCAAGTAACCAATGAAGTCAAAGGGAGCAGGGAAATTCTCTCAACTCCCTTGTACCTCATGATCTTATGATCGACCAGCACTCTATTGCATCATTTTTAGATTAGTTATCAAGGTGTGGCAACCTGACAATGAAGCCCAAGGGAGAAGCTGTGCATTTCTATGGGGCTTTCACAGTCTCAGGCATTCCTGAGATAATCTACAACCAATGACATGTATTCACTGTTGTTCTGTAGGAAACACAGCAATTAATTTGCACAAAGAGATGAGATAATAATCAGTTAATCGGTTTCTTTGATATCAATTGAGGGATAACATTGGCCCCTCAACAATAAAGTAATGCTTTCGGATCTTTTACAACAATCTGAGAGGGCAGACTGGTGTAACATACCATCCAAATGTGGATCCCATACATTCCTTCAATACAGCACAAGCATATCACCAAGATTTTTGGCTTCAGATCTTGGAGTGGGACTTCGCAAGAAACTGCAGAGAGTTGTGGATACAGGCCAGCACGTCATGGACACCAGCCTCCCCTCCCTGAACTCTGTCTTTACCTCTTGCTGTATTGGTGAAGCAGCCAGCATAATTAAAGACCCCACCCACCCGGGTCATTCTCTCTTCTCTCCACTTCCATCAGGTAGAAGATACAG
>JARFYF010000063.1:82178617-82188732 GCA_030265395.1 Rhina ancylostomus
GACAATGTTTTCTGCAGACTGGTATCTTTTATACATTGGGAGCAAAACTAAGTGATAATAAGGAATTTGTGGTTGTAGGGGCCATATGACAGAGCAATCTTAAAAAGGTAATCAACTTGCTTGGATGCTAAATTAGCAGAGCCATCATATTGAAGAGCAACAGAAACCAGAAACTTTTCAGCCCATTCCCAATCTCCGTTTTAGGGCCTTGGAGGAGAAAATCAGTGACGACCCTTCAACCCACCTTCTTGGACTGCTACATCCTTCTAATAAAGGTGGTCTGACAGTGCTGTTGGGTCCAGAGTTCCAGGATTTGGATCTGGTGAAGATGAAGGTCATATGTTTCCAAGTTAGGAGGTCATGTGATTTGGAGGGAAATCTGCAGGCGGTATGCCTGCTGTTATTGCCCTTGTTAGTCTTAGAGGTCATGAGTTTGGCAGATGTTGTCAGAGTAGCTTACCTGAGTAACCGCAGTGCATTTTGTAAATGATACACACCTTCCAATATCTTACCAGCAACCTTTATTGATTAACAGGAGTTGGGGTGGTGCTGTATAGTGGGGCCTTTGCTTTGTTGATGTTGAGCATGAGGCTTATGGTCCAACATGCCCCTGTGAACAAGTCACCTTGACTTGGAACTTGGCTTCCAAATAGGCGTAATAGGCAAGCACTACATGCATTGTTCAGTTCAACTGAGTTTGGTGTTACCATAATTCTGGAGTGAAGACGTAGCAGGTTGAATAGCAGCTCAGAGACTGTGTCTCTGGATTGTTCGTCTCAGCCTCTGAGGTACTAGCCCCATAACAACAACTGCATTACTACTGGACCATAAATATTCATCTAACTTGTGAAGGTTGTAGAGTTTGCCTGTTGCCTGGCACAGTGTTGGTGCAATTCATTAATAGCTTGATAGGAGAAAGAATCCAATTCACCACTGCTGTAGTTGAGTGATGGTCTCAATTCTAGTACTCTGATGATCCACAAGCAGCCCACAGATGACTTGTTGTTTAGGTGGAAAGCTGTGGGAATCTGGGTTAGTTTCTCTCCAACATTTATTTTTCTGCCCTAGAATTTGGAGCAATCGAAATGTTAGAAATGAAGAGTTCAGATTTAAAGCAGAATTAATTGAACTGATTATTCCTATAAAACAAATGAATAGAGATCTTTAGCTGGTGGAATTCTCCTCAGAGTTAGGGAACTCAGAGCAGAGACCAAAAGATTCCAGAGTAGAGAATAATACGCTTGTTGCATTATAATTAGCTGAGCATGCTGCTGTCGAAAATCAATGTGAAATTTTGACTACTTAAAGGCCTATATATTTAACAGATGTGAGTACCACACAGAACTACGTTTATTAGGCACATTTTTAATTGGTTAGTGTATTTTGAAATCCGGGAAAGTTCATGAAATTGGCCAGCAATTTGATGCAGCCAAAAAAGTCTCTTCCCTTTCTCTTTACCTGTGCAAACATTGTACTTCCCCTGGGCAAACAGGCAGTGAATTGGGAGAAATGCCATTTTCCAAAGAATCTGTGCACACATCCAGCATCCTGCCCAAAAATAATGTTGATAGAATTCCTTATGGAATTCCATTGGGAAGTCATTGCTTCTTGGCACCTTCCCCACTTCATAAGGGGTTCTTGGCCTCATTAGGATGCTCCACAGAGAGAAAGGTGGATGGAGGGGTTGGGTGAGGGAAGGGTGGAAACAAAAACATAAGATGTCTGCAAGCTTAGACTGGATTTCTTTTAAGTAGAAGAGCAGAATCTTCGCATAGGAGAGATTGTGTTTCTGATCAATAAAGCCTGTGGATAATTCTAACACTGATACAGTCTTATGTCTATTGCTTTGTTTATTCCTGTCTGCTGGACTCACAATATTAATGATGATACTTTTGCAGTATTTGCATTTCCCAGCTGTTAAACTCTGGAAACATAATGTTCTGTTATATATCTCAAATATTTAGTATTTGAAGTCTAGTCATACAAGTCTAGTCACAAGAGGAATTATTCCAAATCCCTAGTAATACAACTATCTGCATTTCAGGATGATAAACTGCCATTGCTTGAATCACAGTATATATAAACTTTTCCTTTATATTCCTGTTTGTAATTGTTTATTTTTGAATTATGTATCTTTATATTATGAAATTCCGTACTTTTATTATTGCCATTAAAATTCGGTGGTTCATTGTGTTTATGGTAGTTTTCTTCAGATTAAATCTCATTGTGCAAGGGTGATCTTAATATTTATCCAATTTACATAGAAATACATTCAGCTGGCAGTCAATTGGAGTATTTGTCCCTGAATTCTCTGGTGGTCCATAAGGACATCACTTCAATTCCCTGGTGGTCTATGTCCAATTCTGATTTGACAAAGTAAGTGCTTTAGTCCAATTCCTTGCTTTCTTTTCCTGAGATGTCAAACTTGGGTGAATACTCTTAAGTTCAATAAAAGGAATTGCTCAGTTCCCAAGTGGAGATGTAGACAGAAATGCCTTCTGTGCTCTGATGATTCCTGGAGGTATCTAAACTGTAGATTAATGAGGTTGAAATTCACAACCACGTTAATGGCTTGTATATGGATCTGATAGAAAAAGATAAACTATAAATGGAAGTTTCACAGTTTCAAATCATAGTCTCTCTTTAGCTTGTGTTTGTAAGAAAATGATGATATAAAACTAAAGGAATAAGGAAAAGATATAAAAGAGGAACTTGTCTCTTATTTTTCTCCCTTCTGTTCTGAAACCAGTGAGCCGTTTAGTGATTGGGCTGAAGGGTAGCAAATGGAAGATATTTTGTTAATTTCTCTGTGGTAACACTGGGGCAACCTCTAGTAATTTAGCAATGGAATGGTCTGCATCCAAACCTGCATCGATGATGATCCCACTGTGAAGTTCCTGAGTCCCACTTTATAGGTACCTAACCAAGAACAGGTAACTGGTAACTGGTCAATGGAATCTGAAAATAAAGACATTAACACCTGCTTAAAGGACTCTTCTTCAAAATTCTCAAAGCAAAATACTGCTGATGCTGGAAATAAGAAATAAAAACAAAATGCAGGAAATACTCAGGTCATCAAGCCAAAATATTAACCCTGTGTCTCTCTCCACAGATTCTGCCTGACTTGCGAAATATTTCCATCATTTTTGATTTTAGTTATTTTTGAAAATGTCCTGGCAATGAACATGGCAGGCAAAAACTCCTTGTGGTGCACCAGGGGTAATAGGACTGCTCCCACAGCCTGTTGCAGGTGCTACCTGATGTTTACCTGAGCTTTGCAGCAGGAACCTGCACCTCATGCACTGAAGTTAATGTGCCCTAAGGCCCGATTCTGTTGGGAGCAAGCAGGTAGTGGACAAAACTTTGGGCAGATGACCAGAGGAATGGTCTGAGGAAAAGTGTGGCACGGTGGTGCAACCAGTAGAGCTGCTGCCTCACAACTCCAGCAAGCTGGTTCAATCCTGACCTCCGGTGCTGTTTGTGTGGAAATTGTATGTTCTCTCTGTGACCACGCGGGTTTCCTCCAGGTGTTCCAGTTTCTTCACACATTCCAAGGACATGTGGGTTCATAGGATTGTTCATTCTAAATTGCTGCTAATGTGTAGATGAATCATAGACTCTGGTGCAGGGAGGAGTTGACATGAATGTGGTGAGAATACAATGGGGTATGGTAGGATCAGTGTAAAAATGGGCACTTGATAGTCGGAGATTTTCCTGGTTATTTTCACTTAGGTTATTACATAAGGACAATAGAAAATAAGAGGACACTGGCTCCTCAACCCTGCCCTGCTATTCATTATGATAATGGCTAATCTGCCTTAGGCATCATCTCTTCTTCTGTGCCAGTTCCCACAGATTTTCATTTCCATGATCTTTCAAAACTACTTCCTCTTTAACTACCCCCCTCTTTAACTACCCCCCCCCAAAAGATATAACGCTATTGCCCTCCGGGGTAGACAATTCCAGACCTTCACAACCCTCTGCTTGAAGAAGAAGTCTGAAATTCTATTGACCAACTGTTCTTTGATGAAGCTCGCTTGAAGTATATTGGCCAGGAGTTTTCTCTTGAGCACAACATGAAAGAAGTTAGAGCCCAAATGAGCCCAATGTTGCATCCATTGTTTCAATTTCAATCACCTCAAGTTTCATCTTAACCTTTTTGGAATGCATCCAGACTTGATTTTATATTAATTCCTTGGAAGTGGGCTTCCTTGGCAAGGCCAGCATTTATAACCCATTTGTAACAATCCTGAGAATATGGTGTTGAGTTGAACTGCTGCAGTCCATGTGGTTAAAAATATACATCAATCTTTGAATATCAATATAAACAGTTCAAGCCCAAGGAAGGTGCCAAATGCACACTATGACCTTGACATTCATCTGTGTTGATTTTTGGTGATTATAACAATATGTTGTCTCTCCCCAGTGCTGTTTTACAAAGTTTTGAAATAATCACAAAATTGCCCAGCACTGTTTAATAAGCAGGGTTTTGGGGCTCTCTTGTCTAATGAATTGCTGTTTCAGATACAACAGGAGTTACTGCAAAGCTCAGTTTCTCACAGGTGCCAGTACTTCAACACATTGCTGAGAACACATCAGTCAGCCCTTAAAGGCACACATGCTCATCAATATCAGCAGTCTTTCAGCTACTGGCAGGTGCTGTTTACTTGTAAGTGGAAATACCAGTGCACCTTCAGGACAGAGAACATGCTTCCAGGTTTACGGACACCTGCAGAGGCTGGTGGATTATATTACCTTTTGGGATGAGTATCTTCTGTTCAAGGGGACCAGAGAGATGGTCCAGGGAGATAACCATGCTCTCCTAGCAGGAAGTTGTTGGGGAATGTCTGTAAGGACATGAGGCCCATCTCTGAATGCCTGCACTTTAGGGAAGCCTGCGATGCTGACAAAATGTCTGTGTCTGCTCTGCCCGCTCCTGTGGGCTGATGGGGAAATGGATGAAGTCTGGGGTAGAGCATATCAATGACCACTCAAAAGGAAATGATCAAGAAACAGATCAGTGGAAATATCCAGAGAGGTGGATTCCAGTGAAAGGTAGACACAAGAGACTGCAGGTGCTGGAACCTGGAGCAACAAACAAGATCCTGGAGGAGCTCAGAAGGTGAAGCAGCATCTGTGGAGGGAAATGGACAGTCAATGTTTCGGGTCAAGACCCTTCATCTGGACTGAAATATAGAGGGGATAGCCAGTATAAAGAGGTGGAGGGAAGGGTGGAGCAAGGAATGATGAGTATCTTGCTGGCGATGAATATTGGGCATTGGACTGCTCATGACATCATTCAGATGAGTTTGACAACAGAGCAACAGCAAAACTGAACGTGAAAACCTTGCCAAAAAGAAACTGATGATGTTAATGTCTAAAACCCTGCAAATATTTGCTTCACCCTTGATAATGTGGCACTAAACATATCAGCATTGTTTTTGTTCATGGTAGTGCACAACCAAATTTCTAGTTCTATATATTTCTTCTTTCAATGTGAGAATTTAAATCTCAATTCATTTACCTACCATTTATGTACATTAATCACATTAAGAACTGAACATTAGGGAACCTTTTCAATGATTGATATAATATAGGAGTATGACAAGTAAAAGAAGAACTTTGAACCTGTTTCATCATTCATATTAACTGATAACTATTTTCTCTCTCCTTTTCTAAATATTGCTGTTACACTTGCTATCTTCTAAGTTACTGGATCTGTTCCGGAATCTAGGGAATTTTGAAAGGTCACAACAAATGCTTCATCTATCTCAATAGTCACCTCTTTTAGTGCCTGGATGCAGGCCAACAGGTCCAAGGGATGTGTGTCAGCTTTTATTTTCCTTTAATTTGTATGGTATTTTTGTGGTATCAATTTCTTAAAATCTATCATTCCCGTTAGATTCTTAGACATACTAATATGAATTAACTCGATCTCATTGCACTACATAAAGTCTAATTGGCTTTTAGTTCCATAACATCTTGCTCCAGAAAACTTTCACAAATTCATTCTATAAACTCATTCTCCAATCTACATTCGTTATTTTGATCCACCCAGTTTAAATGAAGATTAAAATACCCATGATTATTGTATTACCTTTGCTACATCCTTAATTCTGGATCTCTGCTGCTGATAATGGGGACATACAAATCTCTCCAGCTCGTTTTATTCCTTATTTCCTCTTATATCCACCTCTAATGATTCTATTTGCTGTTCTTCAAGTTACAGCCCTCATTACTACTGCTCTTAGGTCATCATTTATTATCCACATTGCCCTCGAACTAACAACCCCTCATGTTCCTGCCCTCAAGCCCTTTACACCTGTCCTCTCAAAAAGCAAGTGTCTGGAATCCTACATTTCTAATCTTACTCAGCAAGCAGCAATGACTCTGCAACAGCAATCAGGTCAAACCCATTTTAACTATTTACACCATTTGTTTTGTAATAGATTCTCTGTGTATTCAGCACTTCAACTTGTTTATAATTTTTCCTTGATTTAACTGTGTTCTCTGATGCACTATTGCCATCTAATTCTGTCCCTTTCTGTCACCATTATGACATCTGCTTCTCTCTTTCACTGGTTTATATTCTCTGGACTTGTCTCACCACTTTATACCTGCAGTTCTCCTTCTCCCTCTCCCTCTTCCTCTCCCCCTCTCCCTTTCTCTCCCTCTGCCTCTGTCCCTCTCTCTCTGTCTCTCTCTCGCTTTCTTGTCCTCACTCTCTTTCTTGTTTCTTGTTGAGTCTCTGCATTTTCTACTTCCAGGATTTCTCTCACTAATTGCTTGATATATACCCAGGGACTCTCTCCCTTTTCACTCCATATTCTTCAACTGTTTTCTTTCCCTCTCTCTTTCTGAAATCTTTGTCATTCAGAATCTTTCAAAAAATATTTGAACATATTTAATTAAAAATGCTCTAAAATTATTAATGACATAAAATTAATTTCAAAACCAAACACACACATAAGAATAAGTAAAAAAAATTAAAATAAACTAAAGCAATAAAAATGTAAATTATCTAAACCTTACTTTGTCATTCATAGCCGGCATAGTGGTGCAGCTCCTGTGAACCAGGTTTGACAGTGACACAACTCAAGAACCCAAGGAACAGGAACAGGAGTAAGGCCATCAACCCTTCAAGCCTGCCTCACCATTTAACGTGAGCATGGCTGATCTATGCTGGCTTCATCTCCTCTTCTGTGTCATTTCTCCATACCCTTCTGTTCCTTGAGCTATCAAGACTTTTTCCACCTTTAAATACTTCTAATGATCCAGTTTCCACCATCCATCAGGTCAGAGAATTCCAGAGATTCACCAGACCCTGTAAGAAGAAATTTCTATGGACCTCAGTTTTAAATGACCGGTTTCTTATTTTGTAACGTCCTCTCATTTGAGACTCTCCCACTAGTGAAAACATCCCAACATCTACCCTGTCAAGGCCCCTTAGGATCTTATATGTTTGAATAAGATCAACCCTTGTTTTTCAAGGAATACAGGCCCACACTATTTAGTCTCATGGTAGGACAACCAAGCACCTCCCTTCCTGTCTGTGTGGAGTTTGCACATTCTCCCTGCGAATGCATGGGTTTCTTCCAAGTGCTCCGGTTTCTCCCCACATCCCAAAAGCATGCAGTTGGCTGGTGTAAATTTCCCCAAGTGTGTAGGCGAGTGAAAAGTAGGAATGTAGGGAGATTAAGATGGGATCAATGTATATCAATTTGTGTAAATGGGTGGTTGATGGTCAGTGTGGACTCAATGGATGAAAGGGTCTGTTTTCATGTCATATGACTCTATGACTCTTTGATAGCCGCTCCACTCCTTTCAAACATTTGCAGAAAGAAGC
Organism: Rhina ancylostomus; assembly: GCA_030265395.1. Classification (NCBI taxonomy): domain Eukaryota; kingdom Metazoa; phylum Chordata; class Chondrichthyes; order Rhinopristiformes; family Rhinidae; genus Rhina; species Rhina ancylostomus. The sequence goes on from JARFYF010000063.1 coordinate 82,186,464, forward strand.
ACTGTTTCTGTGCTAGGCTTAACTTAGCACAGATTGTTGGGCAGATCCCCAAGCATAAGTACCAGGGAATTACCATAAATTCATTCCCCTCTGTTGGAATCTGTTATGAGGCCAATGGCTGAAAGCATTATTGAAATGTATTGTGAATACAGAAGTCACAAAGTTACCATCAGTTGCACAGGTAACTCCACAAAATCCAGGCCATCATTATAAAACACTTGAACTTATTTTCCTGTTGATCATGAAATGTCAATGTAATGTTGGGGCAGCATTTAGATGCAATGTGAACCATTTGTCTTATGAAGTGCAATTGGAGAAAATGCTTCTCTCGATTTCTGGAGTCTTTGAGGCCGTGCGTTGGTTTGCGTGCAAATTATGTGCATCTATCTGGGCAAAAATATGAAGGCAACTTCAGGTTGGAATACTGTGGGTGGAGTATTCCTGAAGAAACATTTATATTATGTTTGGTCAGGTGTTTATACATAACTGTGATGCACAACAATTTTACGAGGAGGGCAAAATCGGCAATTTGTATCATTTCTGAGGGCCATTTGAGAGAATGTGCAAGTCCCAAACTTCCTGATTGCTCCTCACTAATGTCAAGTCAGGTTTATTGTCATTTTCACATTGGTGAGGCACAGGTACAATGATAAACTTGCTTGCAGCGGCATCACAGGCACCTGGGTACAGACAATAGTATATAAATTATACATAAGATTATACCGTATAGTGAAAAAAAGACTGTGCAAAAACAAGACCTTGGTGCAAAATAAAACAAGGACACAATCGAAGACAAGTCCTTGCCAGTGCAAGAGGTGGTCCATAGTGTTCTGTTGCTGAGGTAGGGTTAGGGTTGTGCAGGTAGGTGTTCCTGAACCTGGTGGTGTGGGACTTCAGGCTTCTGTACCTCCTGCCTCACGGTAGCAGTGAGAAAATGGCATGACCTGGATGGTGGGGATCCTTGATAATAGGTGCCACCTTCTTGAGGTAGTGCCTCATGTAAATGCTATCAGTGGTGTCCACAACTCTCTGCGGACTCTTGTATTCCTGTGCATTGAGATTGCCATATCAGGCTATGATACAACTAGTCAGGATACTTTCAACAGTGTATCTGTAGAAGTTAGAAAATTTGGTGACATGTCAAATCTTAAGCTTCTAAGAAAGTAAGGAGACTGGCATGCCTTCTTCGCGATTACATCAATGTGCTGGGCCCAGGACAGGTCATCCAAGGTGTTAATCCTCAGGAATTTGAAGCTGCTCACTCACTCCATCTCTGACCCACCAATGAGAACTGGTATGTTGTCTCTCGACTTCTCCTTTCTGAAGTCAACGATAAGCTCCTTGGTTTTGTTGAAGTTAAGTGTGACGTTGTTATTGCAGCACCATTTTATTGTTAGACTTCTCATGGAGTCCAGCAGCAGGGCACCAAGGTCCTGCAGTTTCCCTGCAGTTACTCTGAGAGCTCTGGATACTGGCTGTCATTCAATCAGATGAATGGCTTTGAAAGTGGCAGGTAACTTTCAGGTTATTTAGATTTTTTGAATGGATTGAGTTAATTTAAATGGATTAACTCCACCATATTGCTTTTAGGTGTTCAAAGTTATTTTATTTCTCTTTAAAATTTTTGGTTTAAACTTGTTTAGTCATTGGGTGATAGATACAACATGGAAACGATCACTAAAGTAAACTACAGTTGGAAACTTGACATAAGAAAGAGAAAGAAAATAAAAAGCCTGGTGGCATGGTGTCAAGCCAACAACCTTTCCATCAATGTAAGCAAAACAAAAGAGTTGGTAACTGACTTCAGGAAGCTGGGCATTGTACATGCCCCTATCTGTATCAATGATGCTGAGGGGGAGATGGTTGAGAGCTTCGAGTTCCCAGGTGTAAAAATCACTAACAATTTGACCTAGTCCAGACACGTAGACACTATAGCCAAAAAAGCACACCAGCACCTCTACTTCCTCCGAAGGCTAGGGAAATTTAGCATGTCCCCAATGACCCTCACCAGTTCTTACAGATGCACCACAGAAAGCATCCTATCTGGATGCATCACAGCTTGGTGTGGCAACTGCTTTGCCCTACACTGCAAGAAATTGTAGAGAGCTGTGAATGCAGCCCAGTCCATCACAAAACCCAGCCTGCCCTCCATGGACTCTGTCTACATTTCCTGGTGCCTCGGGGAAGCAGTCAGCATAATCAAGGATCCTTCCCACCCCGGTCATTCTTTCTCATCCCCCCTCCTATTGCGCAGAAGATACAAAAGCTT
>JARFYF010000063.1:82279652-82290852 GCA_030265395.1 Rhina ancylostomus
TGTTTGTTACCCTTGAATTTGTGTCCTTTGGCTATTTTCTTTCTACTTTTGGGTATAACATCTCTTTGCTTACACTGTGAAAATTGTTCATGATTTTAAACGCCTCTGTCAAATCTCGTCTCAATCATTACTGCTCTGACAAGAACAAATTCAGTCTCTCCACTCATTCTATATAAAGGTTGTTGCATGATCCTAATGAACCTTTCCTGAATCATCCTTCATGTCTTGACATCCTTTCTATGATATGGTCTCCAGTATTAAACCCAGTATTCCAACTGAGCCCTAACCAGCATCTTATAAAAATTAAATAGTATTGCCAATGCTGGAAATCTGAAAGAAATCAGCTGGTGCTGGGAATGGAAAGTACTGTGAAGATAGGGAGGGTAAGAATAAGGAACTATTTTTGGAAAGAAAGGGTAGATATTCCTCCTTTGTGATTGGATGTAAAGAGTAGAGCTTCCATCAGAACTAGAATGTTAGGTTGTTTGGACCCTGTTCTTAGTTCAAAGCAAAGGTTCACTTAAAGATTAAGGAAAGAAATCTTTAAATTGACATATTCAAAAGCTGATAAATGTATGGGATAATCTATCAGAATAAGTAGCACGGACCATGGTAGAAAATGACAATGATGGGGAACTGGGGGACTGAATGAGTTGTGGCAGTGTTGGCTAATTCTCATTCATAATTTTTTTGTTTATGGTTTTGTGCTTTTAAATTAACTTGGCAGGTCAGCTAAATACTGCTTCTGATTGGTATGTTTGTTGATGAGGAGACATACTTCTGCTCTAAGACTGGCTATTTTAAGTGTCATGAAACTAGTGACCTGAAACCACAGGCTGGAGGCCACTCATGCATGAAGGGCTTGGAGTTTGTCAGCTGACTGATTATAGGCATTTTGATTGGCAGAGCCTTGGTAGGGTATTTTATCTCAAACATAAGGAAGAGATGCACGATTCACAGAGCTGCTCATGAGCAATTAGATGCCACCTTATATACAAGGGAAAATCTGTATTTAGTTGCCAACCTAATGAACCTTCTTTGCAACCACTTGCCATCTTGACATGCTCTGATTCATGTCAATGCCCAAAGTATGCCATAGTTGGTATATATACTTTAGAGTTCATAATACTGATAAAAATACCCACTCCTATTTTTAGTAGATTTTGGCGTGTTTCTTTTTCCACTTCTTCAAAAAGAAGAAGCTTAAACTTTGCTCTGAAATTTATTGCCCAGTCGTTTGCACACAGGCCTAAATATTTCCGGGCCGTGACTAGGGGATGTGTTTGATGAAAGTGAGCAGAATCCGAGGAGCAAATGTTTATCAGCTTCCATAAACAGAGCCAACCTGGTCAGCATAATTCTGCTATTGTAGGCTCCTTTCAGTTCTCCAACCTGTAATGTTTGCAGTACACTGTTTCTGCCAGCAGCTCTTTTTTTCCGGGCAAATAATTTGCGACCTAAAATTGTTCGGCCCTCCTTTTATACCTAATACAAAACCACTCATCAGCAAGATTAAATGGTAGGTTAATTACCAGTGTGCTGGGAGCAGCAAACTATTTCTGCCACAGAGTTAAAAGGCCCTACAGTATATCAACAGCTCTAATAGAGCAGCTAATATCAGGGTGGCAACTGCACCGGACCACATGAAGTCTACAGGATTCAGCAGTGGACACAAAAAGTGCAGCAAATTTGCAGAACTGTCTGGACATGGCTTGTTAAAAAAATGTAACATGCACATCACTTTACCGAAATAGCTTGTTTATCATAGCTAAGGATGGGACAGTGTCCAGTGAACCAGTCTTGAACCAAGTATAGAGGACTGGATTTGTCAGCCTCTCAGGAGTTTTTTTTATTTTAAAGCAACTTATTAATGTATTACAAAGCAAGTCCTTTCTATTTGTAAATCAAAGCTGACACCTGGCTTTGAGGGAAAGAGGCAGAAAACTAGGGGTTGTGGAGTGGTGGCGAGAAGCAGGTGCAATAAAAACAAAACAACCTTCATTTATATAGCACCGAGGCATCACAAGGGCCTCATCAAGCAGAATTTGATACTAGACAAATGCTTACTCAAAAAGATTGGTTTTAAAATGTATTGTGGTGGAAGAGAGGAAGTTAGAGAGATAGAAAGACTTAGGCAAAGGATTTCCAGAGGTTAGAACAGGCAGCAATCAGTAGTGAAACCATGAAAATAGGCAAACATCAGAGTCAAGATTTGGAGGAGCACATATACCTAGAAGCATTGTAGGGTTGGAGAAGGTTAAAGAGAGGGTGAGGTACAGCAAGTGATTATCTTTTAGTTTCTTACTTTTGTAGTAGACACAGTCTTGAAATAGACCTTTAGAAAATTTGATTTAAAAATAGAAAATGGTGGAAACATTGAGTAGGGCAGCAGCATCTGTGGAAAGAGAAACAGTTGACATTTCTGGTCCAGGAACTGTTACCTGACCTGCTGAGTGTTTCCAGCATCATCTGCTTTTATTTCAAATTTCCAGCATCTGCAGTTTCTTTCAGATTTTCTTCAGGCAATTGGTTCTTTCATCTGTGGAGAGTGGATCTACTCACACAACACTATTGAATGCCAAAGGTAATGCTGTTCAATGATTGGTCATACACGTAGATAAAATGTTTTTTCACTGCTTCACCTGAAGTTGGAGAACTCTAGCACAATTGACCAGCCTTTAATGCTTTGATGCCACATATACGATCAAGCTGTTTTACCAAGGGATAGCATTCCATCTGAGATACCTCCTGACTTCACCAGCTATTTCTACAAAGGTCATTGTATTCTGATTACAAATGAGGAACCTGACTCATTTTCCTTGCTCTCCCTTGACAAATTAATTGCCCCTTTGCTTGCCTGGCTGAGGTCAGCCATTACTGCACCATGCATTTATATATTAACTGTTTGAAAACTCTTCCTGGGATAGAAACAGACCTCAGTGAAGGGCAGGAAAACTTTGGAAGATAACAAAAGGCATGGCCAAGCAGGGGTAAGGAGCAAGGAATAAACTGGAAGAGTTTAAGGACAGAGCTCAAACTTAAGGGGTCAAAATGCCAACGGGATCCTCTACTGAAGGTGATATAGAAGGAGAAGATGAAAATTAAAACAAAAATGCAAAAATAAAATAGAAAATGCTGGAAATGCTCAGCAGGTCAGGTAACCTGTGTAGAAAGGGAAAAGTTAATGTTTCAGATCAAAGACCCTTCATTTGACCTGAAGTTTCTCATTCTACAGATACTAGCTTACCTGCTGAGTGTTTCCCAGCAGGAGAAGGTGTTGTACAAAAGGATAGAGTTGGAATAGCCACTAGTCCAACAACAAGCTGTTTATTTGGCACCTTTAACATAGTTAAGTGCCTCAAGACAGTCAGCAGGACTGCCATCAAGCCAAATTTAACATCAAGCAACATAAAAACACATTAGTGTTGATGACCAAAAGCTTGGCCATAATTATGGACTGCCTTGAAGGAGGAAAGTTATGCCAAGCTGAAAAACGGTTGTGCACAGGTAGTGTTGTAGGGGGAGAAAACAAGTAAAGGCAGGATTGAATGCACAGGAGGGTAGATTTGGAGCGGATCATTGCACACAAGATCAGAGTTTGATCAAGCATACATTAAGATGTAAATTTGGAAAAGGCATAGAACTGGATGGGTTGGATGAATAGCAGTTAGAATTTTGACTGCAATGCTTTGTCAAAGAGGGAGCCTTATGAAATTGGCAAGTACATGGATGATGGAACAAGAGCCTTCATTTGGGATAGGATAAGGATAATAGAGTTTTAGGTGAATAATGTAGGATACAACTTAGGAAGATATTAGAGAAGTCAAGCCAGCAGGTATCAGAATTGTACATATTGATCTAATATGTTCTCCAAGTTTGTGCTTCTCTTGTACTGTAAACTTTATCTGTTCATTCTATTTGGAGTCTGCGTTGACTGAAAAGGGGAACAATGACATTTACCTGTTGCTGCCTTGTAATGATGACAATTTAAACAGGTTTTGAATATTTCTAGTTGCACTGAAAGACGATCCCTTGATCAAACTCTCCCACTGAGGAATGGTTGTCACAGAGAGCAGGAAATGGGAAGTGAGAGAGCTGCAGTGGTTGATTTTCTGTCCAATAAATTTTGAAAAGCTAATGCATGCTTCCCAAACTGTATTGATCTTCTGCAAGACTGAAGTTCCTCATTGGAAGTATGTAATGAACTTACATCTACAGTACATTGCTCTGATGACTCCCGCCCCTATTTTGATCCCCACTTTCTGACAGTAAAGTTACATACTATAAAACTAGAACAATTGCAATATATTCCAAGGTAGCAAAAATTGAATAAAGGATAGCGATTCACCAAACTTAACTTTAAAAGAAAAGGAGAAAACAATGGCACCAAAGTGTTACATACCTGGGGACCAGACAGTTTGCATCTCCAGGGTTTAAAAGGGAGTAGATGGGAATACTGCAGGTAAATGATTGTAAATGATTGTGGTCATGGGTCTCACTCAGGAGTTGACTTTAAGGTTTATGTGCCTTGATCCTCTTCCTACAAAACAAGGAGTTGCGAAGAGAGAGAAAAAAATTCCTCACAAACAGGGGCTTGCACCAAAATTTAAATGTGACCACTTCTGGAGAGTTATGTTATATAGAAGCATATTATTCACACACACACACACACACATATCCTCAATGGGATTTTGGATTTTGGAGGGTGGGCTGCACCTTGAGTCAAAGCCCATATTCTTAGATTGGAAAATTGTGCACATCACTTATCTACTATAAGACAGTGGAAAGAGGGAAGCTGGGGAATTATGGATCAATTGGTCCAAACAACTGTTTCCCAAAAATTATCAAAGTTTATAATTAAGCAGAGAAAGACTGCATACCACAAAAATTGGTTGAAGAAGGGACACAGAATATGATGCAACATCCCAAAGAAGTTTAGGGATGCATGGGCATGAATTGTTAAAGATGTCAAGGACAGGTTAAACAAAATAATCAGAAAAGCTGCTGAAATTCCAGTCATTTTATCTAGAGAACAAGAACACAAGAAGGTAGAAATTATGCTATAGTTACGCAAAGCCCTAATTAGAACACATCTGGAGTATGTGATCAGGTCTGGAAAGTACAGCTTAGGAAGTATATATTGGTCTTGAAGGGAATGCAGTGCAGAATGACAAGCAGGATATTTGAACTCCCAGGATTAAAGTGCAAGAAATGATTATACTGGTTAGGGTTGGTATTCTTCAGAATTTCAAAGATTAAAGTCTGATTTGATCAAAGATTTCAAGATATTAAGAAGAACTGTTAGGGTAAATATAGATGAAGTGTTCTCACAAGTTGGGATGTCCAGGACATGTAATCTAAAAGTCAGTAACAGGCCTTTCAAGAATAAAGTCAAGAAACACTTCTGTTCATAAGGGATTGTGGAAGTTTAACAGCAAAGCAGGTAAATGAATCATGAGTTAGGTTATGATGCAATTTTATAAAATATTGGTTAGGTCAGAGCTGGAGGGCCGTGTATGGTTTTGGTTTCTGTACTATAGGAAGGATGTGATTACACTGGAGGGGGAGAGCATTTCACTTATGAGAAGAGACTGAATAGCCTGGGTTTGTTTTCCTTAGAGTGAAGGAGTCTGAGGTGGAACCTGACAAAGGTGTACAAAACCATGATGGATATAGTTAGGATAGATATTGAGAAACATTTCTCCATGGACGAGGAGTTTAAAACTAAAGCAGAAAAGTTTAGGATAAAGAGTAAAAGGTATAGAGGGGATATGAGGAAGAATTTTTTTTCAGCCAGATGGTGGTTGGAATCTGGAACACACAGTCCGATGGGTGGTGGAGACAGCTACTCTCACAGCATTGAAGAAGTGTTAGGACAAGCACTTGAATCACCATGTTGTGGAAAGTTAGGGACCAAGTGCTGGTAAACAGGTTACGTATAGTTCCATGCTTGATAGCCAGCATGGTGGGCCAGGGGGCCCATTTCTGTGCTGTATGACTCTATGACTCCATCTCACCAAAATGATGAACTTTCAAGATTTAGATGTCTTATTCATGTGCCTCTGAAACAGAAAATTGGGAATGTACTTATAAACAGGGACATGCATGGCAATTTAAATGTAACCACTTCTGAAGGTATACATGAAGCAAATGTATATGATGCCTATATGCACATATAACCATATCTTTAATAGGATTAATCATTTCTTTTGGAGGAGGAGATGGCTCTACTGACCCTACCCTGTGCAAAAATGCACCTCCTTAAAGAGTTAATGAATTTGGGTGTGAGTTGGGGTGGGAGGAATATGTTCCTGCTCACAAAATAGGGCAGGACAGTATGGAAGTTCTAAGTTTTCTTGCCAATCAGCAACTCTATTAATTGAGATCAATAGTCTGCCAACCCTTCCTATCTGCATAACATGACAAAGCTGACCAGATGAATGATGTTTATAGGAACAAATTAATCCAGATATAGATGACCTATAGTAAGAAACTGCTTTTTAGAAGAGTAGAGGCAAGAATAAACAGCCAGTAAAAAAAAATACAATAAAATGCATGGTATTCAACTGTTGAACCCAGAATACAGCACACATCTGCTGAGAACATAAGGTCTATGTTATTTGTGGGATCAAATCCATATTCAACAGCTGAACTTCAAGAACCATTTATATCACCAAACAGACAAAATTAAAGGACTTGATCAATAAGGCCAGAAATAACAGAAGACTATTTGAATAAGATTGAGATGAAGTGGAAAGCTTAAAGGTTACTCTGTAATAGTAAAACTCAAGATGGAACAAACATCATGAGCCAGATGGTGTTCAGTACTGCAAATGCCTGTGATTGTATGTATTCATATAGATAATGGCAGAGAAATTACTATGTGCAATGCCATTATATGAATGCTTGATAATAGATTCCTTTCTCCCCTATTGCTGTTCTCATCTATTGCATATTAAACCGGGGATAATGACACTCACGTAGTTTAAAGCCCACAAGCACCTGCTCCACCTCTAGGTGGTGCTGTGATTGACATTTTCAATGTTAAAGGTGTCACACGGGATGACACACAACAGTTAATGAAAATCAAAATACTGCAGATGCTGGAAATCTGAAACAAAAGCAGAAAATGCCAGACAGGCTGATCAAGCTGGGCAGCATCTGCAGAATAACAAAGCCAATGCCTCAGGTCAAGGACCCTTAACTAGAACCCAATATTTATTGGATATGATTGTACTGCCTGCCACAATGCTCCTGCAAAAAACTTAACACAGATTCTAAAATATTTTTTTTGCTACTGTTTCTTTCTTAACTGAAATTTGGACATTCCTATTTTCACTATAACAATTCTTAGTTACACAATAATAAATGTAAATACGTGCATTGAATTTTTTTAAATTTCATTTTAACATATTTAGTAAAGACTTTACTTGAGGCCTCAGCCTCTCTCATTTGCCTGGGTTTGAATTTGATATTTTTGCCTGTGGGCATAATTCTCAGAGTTGAATTTGGATTATGCAGTCTGAGCACATGAAGTGTCCGTAATTTTCTAGGATCTGCCACTGATAAGATTATTTTTATTTAGCTAGTATTTTCTGCGCTGCAGATTTTCTTCAAATTACTTGGAAAAGAAAGGCAAATTTCAGTATATTTTGTGAGGAAAATACTTAAAAAAATAGGTTGCATGTATGATAAGGAGGCAAATAAAGGGGAAGGGAGGTGGACTGATGTCAGAGAGAGCATTACAACTTACTGCACATTTAAAAAACCCACACAAATTGCAACTCAATCAATGTCTTTGTTTCCCTTTCTTGTATCTTCGCTTCCAGAGTTCCCAGAACTCTTTCTCTACTCCCTGCTCTTATTTACACATTCTTCACATTATGCACCAGGGTTAAATTTAAAGACGATGCCCCCCCCCCATACTTTGTCAGAACCTTCTCTCAGTCCCTGAGCTTCCCTTATTCTTATCAAGTGTTGGAAGCACCACATCTTTCTGCAGTTCAATATCAAAAGATCAAGCCACTGGTCATTGCCTTTGGTCACAGACACAAAGTCCAGCTCATTGTTGTGGACCATTCCTTTCCCCGTGTACTTTCACAGGTTGAACCAGGTGTCAATTATGCTATGCAACCTTGAGTTAAGGTTTATGCCCCATGTTACAAAGTTCTGAAACAATGTCTTCACTCACTTACTCCTCCCATCGCCACCTCTTCCAAAGTCCTCCTTTGCTGAAAACCATTCCTCTGTCAGGTGTGGACTCATCTCCCTTAACACTGCCCTTGCTGCCACTGCATCCTCTCACAATAACGATGCCTAAAACACTACTGCGCATCCTGTTCTGCCAGCACATTGCTTCACTGGCAGCACCGTATTTCCATCTTCCTGTTCAAAATCATTGCCTTCAATGGAAAACCACTGTATTGCCTTACCCAATCTTTGTCTGTCATCTTTTTTCTGCTGTATAAACTCACAAGCTCTGTCCCTTCAATAACTGCTTCCTTTAGGCCCTCACCTCCACTTTGCCGTACAGAGTGATGGAATATTAGCTAATCAATCCATGGAACTCCCTTCCTTAACATCCCCACCTTTCCAACTTTTAGATATACCTCAGGCTTTCAGGAACTCCTAATCCTGTATTTCCCAGCTTGGTGTCCATTTTCCTGATGTTACCTGTGGAGTTTTCCTTTAAATTATGGGCAATCGACTAATCCAAATGCCTTTTGTCACTGAATGTTGACTTGGGACTGGTCGCAGGTTGATATTCTGTAAGGAGATACTGTGGGCTAAAGCCCTTCTTCATTCCAATATATTTTGTTGTCCCAGTCATTGAGAAGTTCCCAGTTTCAGCTGATCCAGAGGCACTGAATTATAATTTTGTTTCATACTGTAGACTTTCAGACAGAAAAAGGTTCAAAAAACAGCAGGAACAAAAGGAAGCATTATGTGAGTTAAAATGAATCCGGAGAGGGAGAATAGAGGAAAGCAGCAAAATAATGGGGAAGTGTTTTTTTTTGCTTACATTGTGTGCCAGAGGTCAATCAGAGAACAAGACTCTTGTTCATTCAAGGAGGAAGCAGTGTAGCCAAAATATTGGACAGTTGGTGGGGTAGGTTGAGGGGAGTTGGGGGGAGGGAGGAGGAAGCATGCCTTGGGTTAAGGGGAAATGAATAGATATTTTGGGGTTGATTTTAACCCTGAGTGACATTGGGTAGGTGAGGAAAAGGATGGGATAAATGCAAGTGGACACTCTCCGGCCTAAGTTTGAGATTTGGACCATCCAACCCCCATGCCTCAAACGCACTTCAGTGATCAAGTGCCCTCCTGAAATGGATGGGCAGTGTACTGGTTGGTTCGCAGATATTTACCAACAGAGGAATTCTCCCTTTCCTGACCCACGCAGAACAATATCTGGCACTTACCCTTGAATGCCTTTTCTCTCTACAAGCAAGCACCAGGCTAGTATCATTCTTGCAAGTTCATTTTATTGAGTTGTTGGTCAAGCCCGTGTTAAAATGAATTTGGGGTCCTTTTAACGAAATAGGTTGGCCAATTTGCATTATGTTGATAAGACCTTATCTGCCTGCCTTACTTGATCACCTATTTCAGGACCCTGCAGTTCAAAATAAGTAAAAGGGTTGAGCTTTGAGAAGCTATAAAACCTACTTGTTTTAATCACCTGTCTACTTTCCATTGGGTTAAAATCAATTCGGCCTTGGCTCTTTAATGGTTTGGATTTGCATCTTTTATAACAGATACAACTGGAAGTTGAGTAGGTTGTACACATCCCAGGAGAAGTAGTGAGATTGAACTTCAAGATGCTGAAGATGGAAAAATCACCAGGCCCAGTTTTAATATATCCTCAGATACTGAAAGATGTGGCAAAAGTTGTGACTGATGCCTGAGTAAATATTTTCAATAGCTCATTGGTAACTGAGGAAGTCCTGGAAGATGGATGGAAAGTACATGTGTTGCTCTTATTTAAAAGAGGATTAAAATTAGATTCTGGACCCTAAAGATCTGAGTTTAATTCCAATGGAAAACCACATGAAGTATGTTATTGATGATGATCTGGAAAATTCAAGATTGATGGAAGGGAATAGTCATCAGAGCTTCATGAAAAAAAGTTCTACTCGACAAAACTGACAATGTTTCTGAAAGGATCATGAGAATTGTCTGTATTCTACTCCTGTCAATTTGACACAAAAAGTCTCATTCATGTCTTCATGATTTCCAAACTTAACAATTCCAAAGGTCTCTTTTTGGCTTTCAGCGTCTTGTCCTATACCGTCTGTCACTCAACTCATTCATTTTCCATTACTGAGAATCAGGATGAGTACAGTGACTGACACATACTCTCGTGCCAGTTTAGCAACAGCGATGAAAGACACAAAGTTCTGCCCACTGAGGTGCTTGTGATTTCTGACTTGCTGCTATCCTTCAAGAAACCATAGGGACAACCTTGAAAATGCTATGATTGTGTAGATGGAAATATAGTTCTTTAATAACTATTGGTTTAAGGCCCATTTGGTTCACTTGATTTGCTATGAAAGATTGGAGAGAATTCCTGATGGAGCAATTCTTGAAATTTATTTTTTAAGCAAAAACAGAAATGCTGGAAGAACTCAACAGGTTTAGAAACAGAAACCAGTTAATGCTCTGGGTCAGGGACCATTTCTCAGAACTGGGGATGAGTGGAGGGGTTATAGTTTTTTTTATCTGGAAGTTGAACAAAAGCAAATGAAGATAAATTGACCATGAAAATGGGGTATGCATGTATTGGTTGAAAGGCTTTTATCACATCCAAAACACAACAGTCTGCAATTTGTAATAAGAATCTAAGTACCTTTGCAGTTCATAACAGGTTTTGTGAAAATTACCACTCAGTAAAGAATGAAGTAAAAATGACCTCCCAGTGGCCACGCACTTCAATTCCACATCCCACTCCCATACTGACATGTCTATCCACGGCCTCTTCTACTGCCACGTTGAGGCCAGGTGCAGGTTGGAGGAACTACACCTCATATACCGCCTTGGGAGTCTCCAACCTGATGGCCTCAACATTGATTTCTCTAAATTCTGGTAACCCCTCCCCTTCTTTTACTACCCGACCCCCCAACTCCTTTATATTCCCTTATTCCCTTATTCCTGTGGCTCCCTTCCCCCTGCCTTGATGACCTGCCCATCTCCTCCTCCCCTC
>JARFYF010000063.1:82316545-82329010 GCA_030265395.1 Rhina ancylostomus
TATCCTGACTCCAGTCCTGTACCAGTGTGCTGTATTTGGGTTCTCTGTGAGCTTGCTCTTTGCTCAACATTGTGACAATAGGTGGATGCATTTAAATGTCATACCACATGTCACATGTTTCATCACTGCTGAATGAGTGATGCTTGCTATTACTTTGTGAGTAAGACAGCAAGCTTTGCTAGATGACAGAAGTATGACGTCCACAGCACTGTCTATTGCATGGACTGAGAATTGCCAGTGTCACAGTGTAGTTTCACTAACTGCTGAAGCACTGATTCCTTTTTGGAATCTGCCATACCTCTTAAAGGTGCCTGGTGGTTATATAATAGATTTTAAACCAACTACATATTCAGTCAAGGGCTGGGTTATTTAGTGGGTTTGAGAGTCCTCTTTTCACCTCTTGGACATCAATCTCAACATGGTGCATATTAATAGCCCAAGACAACTTTCTTGTAATTTGCTAAATAAGGCTAAAGAGGCAATCTCACCCTAGGGAAGGGAAATGAAAAACACTGATGATGGCAGTGAGAATTTACATTACACTGCTCTGCTTTTCCCTCCTATGTATTGGGCTTCTCCTTTTCCTATCTTCAGTCCTAAAGAAGGGTCCTGACCCAAAATGTTGACTGCCTGCTTTTCTCCACCCTGGCCTGCTGAGTTCCTCCGGCATCATCATGTTTTCCATCAACATTTCCTCACCTGTTCCTCACCTACCAAAGCATTTTATTTCCCGGTACTATATTTTCTTAAAAGCTGTTTATCTCTCGCAACTATTAAAGCTAATTCTGTTTCTCTCACCGCAAATACTGTCTAACCTGCTGTGTATTTTCCAGCACATTCATCTTTTGTTGCTGTGAGCCTCTGGTTACTGATTCTCGGTAGCTGAAATGGGGAGAAAAATTTATTTGCTTTTCTCTGTTACTTTGATAAGTATTGCGACAAACTCTCTCGTCATTCGTGCCTTTGTTTGTCACGCATCGCTTTCCTTGCAAGAAATCCTTGCCATTAGTAGCACTTTGTTTGCCATTTCTGACAATTGCCGGGCCATGCAAAAATCACTGGCTGATATAACTAATTTTTTTATAAATGACAATTAGCCTGTTGAAGAAAAAAACAAAGACTGATGCTTTGACTTTGATTACACATGGAAACTTCCAACTCTGAGAAGGGTTGTTGACCCGCAAGTTGTTGGACAAAAACAGAACACAATATCCTCTTGGCCCAGCTGCTGGGTGAAAGGGTATTGAGAGGTTATTGTACACATCATGCATCATATCCAGTATTATACTGTGTGTGGTCTTCGGAAACCAAAAACTAACATCTATTCAATAACATCTTGGCCGGGACTATTTGCTAATGCTCTCACTGCCAGAGACCCACAGGAGCAGCATGAGACAATATTCGAGAACACTACTCAAAACCCTGCAGGTCACCTCTCTGTGCCAGGTTTTCCATCCAAGTTATCCCAATCCCAACTGCTCAAAACAAGGACCATAAACTCAATCCACTCAACATAAAATATCGTGACAATATTTTATATCACCAGAATCTACTTTATTATGTTAAGTATTAAAGAGCATCTACTTGCAATGTTTAGCAATCTTTAAATTAAAGCCATGCAATATAGTTATAGTTTTCCATTAAAAAGCCCCTATCAACGCCCCTTACAATGCATAGACAAGGATATGCACCTGAGGTCATTGGACACCAATTTCAGGATAAGGGTTGGCAATTGACTCCATCGTTAAAAAAAGAGAAACACATATAATGGCTGTCATGACCTCAGGATGTCCTAAAACATTTTACAGTCAATGGAGTACTTTTGAAGTATTATAAGAAGCACAGCATTGAACTTGCAGACTCAAGAGACGGCAGCTGCTGGAACCTGGAGCAAGAAACGAGCTGCTGGAGGTACTCAGTGAATCAGGCAGCCTCTGTAGAGGGAAATGGACAGTTGATGTTTGGCTTCTGAACTGAAAGAATAGAGGGGAGACAGCCAGTGTAAAGAAGTGAAGGAGTGGTGTTGAGCAAGAGCTGGCAAGCGATAGGTACAGATGAGGAGGGGTTGATTCAGGGGTGGACAGATTCAGGCGGGGGAGGGAAGGGTGGAGACAGCGACAGAGGCCGGGAGGTGATGTGGAGATGACAAAGGACTGCAGATTATTCATTCCAATAGGAAAGAAAGGTGATGAGTGGAACCAAATAAGGGAGGGGTGGTGGACATATGGGAACTGGTGGGTGGAGGGGACAGGGAACCAGTGGGAGGAATGTGTAGGTAATGGGTAGATGGAGTAAGTGGGTGAGGAGAAAGAATCTGAGTGATCAGGGGCTGGGGGTTAGTTGGAAGAGGGTGAGGGGTGTGCAATTAAATTCCACAGACAAGCAGTGTGACGATGAGTTTTGGCGATCGTGCATAGGGATAAATATTGCTGAAGCTCACCGGGAATAAATTCCTTATTCATTCTCAAAATGCTGCCGTGGGATATCTTATACCGAGCTAAGCGGAAGCGCACATCTCCATCTGTGCTGCTTGTTCACAATACAGCTCCGGATTGTGAGCCTAATTTTAGAACTCAAGTCTCTTCAATCTGATTTGGAACCCACAACTTTCAGATTATCAGTGCTACCAAATGAGCCACAGAATAGCAGTTGTGATTCATTTGTAAGGAAAAGACAATGTTCCCTAACAGCTCCATGAGTGTTAAAATGAGGGCTCTTATCCTGAATGAATGCCTCCCACTGGCACACATCAATTGGCACCAGTAGAGTCATAGAGTTGTACAGCATGGAAACAGGCCCTTCAGTCCAACTCATCCATGACAAACAATATGCCTATCTGTGCCCATTCCATTCTCCTGCATTTGGCCCAGATCCCTCTATTCCTTTCCTATCCATGAACCTGTTCAAATGCTTTTTAAAAGTTATAATTGTACTTTCTCTACCATCTCCTCTGGCAGTTTGTTCCATATACCCATCACCCTGTGTGTGAAAAGCTTGCCACTCAGATCTCCTTCAAATATTTCCCCTCTTGCCTCAAACCTATGTCCTCTAATTTTAGCCTCCCCTACTCTTGGAAAAAAACTGTGACTATATACCCTATCTATGCCCCTCAAATTTTATAACCCCCCCATAAGGTCACACCTCAGCCTCCTGCACACCAGTAAGAAAAATCCCAGCCTATCCAATCTCTCCTTTTGACTAAATCCCTCCAATTAAGGGTGATAAATCTGATGGGATCTATTCCAGATTATTGTGGGAGACAAGAGAAGGGATTGCTGGGGACTTGACAGAGGTCTTTGTAATATATCTAGCCACAGACAAGATAGAGGACTGGAAAGTAGCCAGTGTTGTTTCTTCGCTTAAGAAGAGAAATATAGGTAATCCAGCAAATTATAGGCCATTCAGCCTTCGATCAGTGACTGGGAAATTATTGGAGAAGATTCTTAGAGACAGTATTTACCTGCATTTGGAAAAGTATAGACATTAAGTACAGTTGAGCCAACAGGGTAGAGTAGAGGTAACATGGTAGTGTAGAAGTTAGCATAACGCTATTACAGCGCCAGTGATTCAGGTTCAACTCCACCACTGTCTGAAAGGAGTTTGTACGTTCTCACTGTGTCTGCATGGGTTTCCTCCGGGTGCTGAGGTTTCTTCCCACATTCCAAAGATGTATGGATGTGGCCATGCTATGTTGATGCCAGAAGAGTGGCGACACTTGCGGGCTGCCCCCAGCACATTCGCAATAACGCAATAAGATGTGTGTTTCGATGTGCATGTGACTAATAAATAAAAATCTTATATTATCTTGGTATAGCTTTGCATGGGGAGGTGATGCCTTATGAACCTGACTGAGTTTTTTCAGGAGGTGAAGAAGATAATTGATGAGGGTATGACAGGGAATGTTGTCTACATGGACTTTAGTAAAGCATTCATTATGGTCCCTCGTGGTGCGCTGATCCACAAGATTACGACACATGGGATCCATGGTGACTTGGTAGACTGGATTCAAAATTTGCTTGGCCATTGAAGACAGAGGATAATAGTGGAGGTGAGTTATTCTGACTGGAGGTCTGTGACCAGTGGTGTTCTGCAGGGATCAGTGCAGGGACCTCTGTTATTTATGATACATATAAATGATTTTGCGAAAATATAGGCAAGTTGATTAATTAGTTTGCCAATGTCACAAAAATTGGCAGAGTTTTGGATAGTGAGGAATGTTGTCAAAGGATTCAGCAGGATACAGATCAGTTGGAAGTATGGGTGGAGAGATGGCAGATGAAGTTTAATCCAGCCAAGTGTGAGGTGTTACATCTTGAGAGGTCAAATGCAAGAGGAGAGTACACAGTAAACAGCAGAAGCCTCAGGAGCATTGATGTACAGATGATATTGGAGTGCAAGTCAGTAGTTCCCTGAAAGTGGCCACACAGGTGGATAGGAGACTATACAGCCCACCTGCCTCATCGAGCGGGGCATTGTATATAAAAGATGGGAAGAAGAAAAACACGATGATGCTGGAGGGACTCAGCAGGCCAGGCAGCACCCGTGGAGAAAAGCAGGTGGTCAACATTTCGGGTCAGGACCCTTCTTCAGGACCCGAAGTTGGGAAGTCATGTTATAGCTATATAAAACTTTGGTTTCACCACATTTGGAGTACTGTGTGCAGTTCTGGTCACTGCATTATGAGAGGAATGTGGAAGCTTTGGAGAGGGCGCAGAAGAGGTTCACCATGATGTTGCCAGGATTAGAACGTATTAGCCATAAGGAGGTTGAACAGACTTGGGTTGTTTTCTCTGGAGTGTTGAAGGCTGAGGGACGATCTGATAGAAGTTCACAAATTTATAAGAGGCATAGATATGGTACATCGTTAAAGTCTTTTTCCCAGAATGAAAATGTCTAAAGTGAGAGGGGAATATTTAAAGGAGATTTACAAGACCAGTCTTTTACACAGAGAGTGGTAGATGCCTGGAACGCACTACCAGGGGAAGTGGTGGAAGCAGATACAAGAGCAATATTTAAGAGGCACTTAGACAGGCACATGAACAGGCAGGAATGGAGGGATATACACCAGGTGCAGGCGGTTGGGATTAGTTTAATTTGGCATCATGGTCAGCACAGACATTGTGAGTCAAGGGGCCTGTTCCTGCGCTGTACTGTTCTATGCTACAGGCGACATCCTGGTGAGTCTCTTCTGCATTCTTTCTAGTGCTGCAATATCCATTCAATAGTGTGGTGATCAGAACTGCACATAATATTCCAAATGAGGCCTAACCAATGTCCTGAACTGAACAACTGAAACATGATGTCCCAATTCTTATGAAGGCGAGCAAGTTAAACACCTTCTTCCTTACCCTATCCACCTGCGTCACAATTTTCAGAAGCTGTGAACTTGCATCCCCCTCTACACTTCTAAGGTCCCTGCTATTTACAATACATGTCCAGCCAGCATTAGATGACCTAAAATGCATTGCCTCAGGTTTGTCCGGATTTGTCTGGATTGAATTCCATTTGTCACCACTCTGCCCACCTTTCCAGTTGATCTATATCCTGCATCCCTTCACAACCTTCTTTGCTATCTACTACTCCACCAATTTTGGTGTCATAAATAAACTTACTTATCAGACCACAGACATTCTCATCCAAGTCATTTATATATATGACAAACAGCAGAGCTCCTAGCACCGATCCCTGTGGTACACCACTGGTTACAGACTTGCGGTCAGAAAAAGAGCAACCCGCCACAACTGCCCTCTGCCTCCTGTCACTAAGCCAATTTTGGATCTGGTTTTAACTAAACACCTTGGATTCCATATGGGCTAACTTTCTGGACCAGCCTACGTTGCAGGACCCATAGGCTGGGGAAGGGAGGAATCAATAAGAATTTCCAGAACTAGTTACTAACCAGTGTTAGGTGTTGAAAAGTGCATGTGTGCAGTAATTGCCCAAGGACAGAATTCAGATGGACTTGTTCAGCTGTCAGTCGCAGGCTTGGCTTGAAGCATAACATCTATTCATTTTCAGGAAGCAGTGCAGGACTGACAGTGCTCAGGTAACCCTTATCCCATAACCAATCTCGACCCTTCAGAGAAAAACCTTTTGCTTCAACAATAATACAAATACGAAATCATAGTGATCAACAACTTCTGTTTGGTTATCATTTGTGCAGGGATTTTGGTGACCTTTTCCCTACCGGTATGGGTTCTCCAACTCAGGTTAATTGGATGAAGTTTTCTCTCATTGATAATGGTAACCTTAGTGAAATGCCGATGCCACTCCAGAGGGCTAAAACTCATACAAACTTACAAGGTGTGAAATGACCAGCTGGTCCATCAAACGTCCCCTACACATTTGTGAGCTGAAGCATTGACTTATTTCTCCTCCTTCCCAGCTAAATGTTATCTTCTGGGAGAGGCAAAGAAACAGTGCACATTCCCATAGTTGGTAAAGGAAAAAAATAAACTGGAAAATCCTTACCAATTTTCCTTGTCCACCTCCTCAACCCCACTATCCCATTCCACAAAGATGTTAACTTAGGATGAGAATTTAAACAAAGTCTCTCTCCAATGCATGCAAAAGATCCCAGTGAAAAATTTTGAAGAATTACAGAATCCTAGAATTCTGGCCAATATTTATCACCAACTCAGAATTATTAAACATTTGTGATCTGGTCATTATTGCATTGGGGTTTGTGGGAGCTTGCTGTGTATAAGTAAGCTATTGTTCCTTTCTAACAAAGCTTGCCTACACTTAATTAACCGTGAAGCACTTTAGGGCATGAAATATGTCATACTGTGCACAGTCTTCTTTATAACTTTACCTTTCAGTCTTATCACACCTAATTACAGAGCTCAATGGTGAAACACAATTCAAAATAAGCAAAGAGGACATCACCTCAATACCCATACAATCCAAGATAGTTCCAGGTCTAATGCTTAATCTTTACTGAATTAGAAAGTCTCATCTGGAGTGGAAGCAATTGGTTTCAGCATCCATGGGTATGAGAAGGCCAAACGTGACAGACTCCCATCCTGCATGCTTTGCAATAACCCATGCATATCAGAGTTATAGAACTGCTGCAGAACAGAAAGAGGCCATTCAGCCCATTAGGTCAATGTTAGATCCTAATAGAACAATTCCATTAGTCCCTTTCCCCACAACCCCTCAAATTATTTTCCCTCAATGCCTAAGCAATTCACTTCTGAAGGCACTGATTGATTTATTTTCTAGAAACCTCGCAGGTATTGAATTTCAGATCATAACTACTCTCTGAATGAGAAAAACATTTTTCATTGAAAACGTTTTTCATTTTTGGTCAAAATTTTAAATTGGTGTCCCTGTCACTTAAAGCATCCATTAACGTGCACGTTTTCTCTCTATCTACTCTATCTTAAACCATTATGCCCAAGGTAAAATACAATGTTAACAGAGGTGCAAGAAGGAACATATACCAAGAAGGATGATCTATTTGATTTTGGGTGCTTGTGTAAGAAGGATGCTTTCAATCCGGAGTCCATTTTGCATCTCTCTGAATTTTCACTTCCATTGAAGTGAAAAGGAGACATATATGATGGAAGCTGATCCATAGCCACCCATTTAACTTTAGCACCAAAAGTCAGCATTACCCTGGTTACCTTTAGAAGAGGAGAGATGGAGAGAAAAAATGGAATTACAAAAAAAGTTTCAAAATGCTGAAGAATTACAACCTATGAAGACCTATTCCAAGCCTGGATATTTCCTTCTTGATGCAATTCATCATTTTAGAGAATTCAATGGGGAATACACCTGGATGGAGAGTTAGCTGAAAGTTACTGGCATTTAAAATCTGCAGGTCTACACTAGCTTGCAGTGTTTTTTGATTATTTTATATACCTTTCCCTACATAGCCTCCTGATGCTATGTACCTTTCTCAAATGCAAGCTAACAAGAAGGAGTGCTGCATTTATGGATTGCCTCTGATCAGCTCATAACACTTGATTTTTGAAGGTTTGTCATGGTAGCAATGTCGGAAATAGGGTAGATAATTTGTACAAAGCAATCACTACAAATAGCTGTTTTATCTGTTTTAGTAATGTTAGTTGAGTGATAAATATTGGTCTTAGCACTAGGGATAACTTTAGTTTTCCTCTAAATAATGCTTTGGTTTGGTTTGGTTTATTATTGTCTCTTGTACTGAAGTACAGTGAAAAACTTGTCTTGCATACTATTCGTACAGATCAGTTCATTACACAGTGCATTGAGGTAGTACGGGGTAAAAACAATAACAGAATACAGGGTAAAATGTCACAGCTACAAAGGAAGTGCAGTGCAGGTAGACAATAAGGTGCAAGGTGGATGACATTGAATCCTGACAAATGTTCTCAGACCCGAAACATTAACTCTGTTTCTTTTTCCACAAATGCTGCCTGACCTGCTGAGTGTTTCCATCACAATCTGTTTTTTACTTCATGATGACAGTAATCTGATATGTCAGCACCTTCCAGTGGAGGCATTCATATACTGATGTATCTGGCCTCTCCCTGCAACCCTGGACTACTAACCACCAAGTCCATGGTCGGTCCCTAATTTACTGAGCAAAGTAGCTAGATACACTTTCTGTTTGTAATCTAGTCAAGGCAGGATTACAGACAGGCAACCCATACAAGAGTTGTAGACCTTCAAAAGAAAGTAAGCAATTGTCTTTTTCATCCGTTTTAATCACGATTAACATTTTCAATTCAATTACATGTTGAATTTGCTTTAAAATAGAATTATTTTAATGCTTTAACATTTGTCAATAATTTGGATTTGCTAAAATATATAAATCATTTCCACTGTTTCTAATTTTTCTCTGCAGAGGCATTTCAAGACAGTGGAAAGGCCTTCTGACATGCGTGTATCAGGGCAGTCTGTGGGCAGCACCTCAGTTGGACTCTTCAAGGCCTTCTCAACACTTCTGTTCCACTCAGCCTCATAGGATGACTGCAGTTATGAAACTTTGAGGTGTTGGGAGCTCAGGAGAGGAGGGAAAGTAAATGCATAAACTCAAATGAAAAAACATTTTATTAAGCCTTGCAAATGTTTTGTACATCTTTCCTAATTTTATTCATAAAGCTTTTAAACTTGTCTGGAAGCTCAATCTATTTATCCAGTTATAAGTTAAGTTTTATGGCTGAAGGGCAGTAACCTTCCTGGTTTGATGCCATTAAATCGGGGGATCATTGCAACCAAATCCACCTTTTCTTCATCCAATATCCAAAAATGCATACTTTCTGAAGGAAATTTTTGGACAGCAATCTGGATTGGAAGGTCTAGGTGACTCTTCCCAGGATTGACCTCAATTGCAGTATCCTATTGTCAGCCGAATTCAAGCAGCAGAGAGAAGGTATGAAGTCTGGAATTTAATGGATTGTTTGGGTATGCCACACATATCTGAAGAACTCGCAAAGGTTATTTATTGTAATTATGTTCTTGAAAAATTGGATGCTTGACTTAATGTGCCCTTTGGTGTAATACTGAAATTAGTTCAAATTACTACTCCCAAAATGGGGTACAGAGAATTGTACCAGTTTAATAAAAATGTATCAAATGCGTGGTCTGGGAATGGAGGGTTAGCATTTTTGGGAGGAGGTAAAAGAAGGGATTTAAAGTGGAAAAACATGGATATTATTTCCAGAGCTCTCAGCCTCCAGCATTGCAACAACATTCAAGATCCTTGGTATCATTGAAAGTAAATCTCACAGTAGGGCAATCCAATACTGGATTTAAATCTTCCCTTGTAAGTCTCCATCAAGTCTAAGTTAATTAAACCCATCTTCCTTTCAATACCCAGCATCACAATTAGGTGACATACTTTGCAGAAGTTTAGCTTACTCTAAGAGTGGAAACTGGGAAGATTGAGAGGTAAACATGGGGAAGTTTACAATGATTCATTTCCATGCTCACATTATGTTTGACCTGACTGTTTATCCCAGTGCTGATATGCCTGCCTGACACCAGCAGGAACTTTGTTAACACATTATAGCAGGGACTCTGTGGTATAAAGAGGCCCTAATTACACCTTAATGATGAACTGAGCAGACGGCCCACCCTCCTCAATAAATTCCGATAGGAAAAAGAGCAGTATGCTAAGGAAAATCTGGGCTTCTACCTCAAGTATTCTGACTTACCCATTCGCAGGACTCATTCGGTCTTTGCAGGCACATGAGGAGGCAGGGGATTGAGGGATACAGATCAGGTGCATGCAGATGGGATTAGGTTAAATTGGCATCATGGTCAGCACAGACATCATGGGCCAAAGGGCCTGTTCTAGTGCTGTACTTTTCTATGTTCTATATTCTGTTTTGGTATTCCCTGAATGCCGAACATCTGATATTCACATGGCTGTGTTTGACAGTTTTGTATGGCTGGCAAGCTGGGATTCAGTCCCATGGCCTGCTCCCACCTGAGTTCATCTCACTTCTACAAATATGGCAGAATACAGTCTGATCAACCTCTGGCATCTCTCTCTCCTTTCTGGTAGCTTAAAAGGTGGAATTAAGCAAGTGATTAAACACAGTTAGATGACACTGTAAGTGCTCAATACTCCAGGCTATTTGTCCTTCAAATCCCATCAGCTTGCCATTTGGAAGTTAAAACTCCCCCTGTGAGACATAGGCACTCTCTATTTGGTTTCAATGATGTGCCTCAGTTCAGCCTCAGAAGAGCTCCCTCTACTGCCTCAGTTATTCTGAGCTGTTTCCATGTGTTTCTAAATATTACAAACTATTGCATAGCATTTGCCACACTATAATTTGGCATTTGGGCTACAAAACCTTCCTCCTACCTTAAATAACATCACTCTATCAATATCATCTTGTTTTCCTTGAAAATGCAGCAGAGTATTATCTTACCAGACTCCAGCTCTTTTCTGTTAATAAAATAGATGGAATTAAACCAGTGATTAAACACAGTTACATGAAGCTGGAGGTGCTCAGCAAATCAAAGAATGCTGCACGGAATGTGAAGCCAGAACAAGCATTGGTTGTTACAAAAATTAGTGGTATAAAGGGAGTATCAGACAGTTGATTGACATCAGAGACAGGAACATCTGCAATTGTTCTGTTATCCTTGAAGAATACAACAGCCAGGAAATTCCTCTCAATTTCCGCCACACTTGTATCGGAGTAATGCCAGCAGACTGTTATTAGTTCTGAGAAAGTTCTCAGACAACTCTTTTTACATTGTGAAAGCTATAAAAATGCACCGCTTGAAACTCATAATCCTAGAAGGTATAACTTCAATGCACCTGAAAATGGTTAATGTCCAATGTAGAACTACATTTATGTTGTTTAAGATTAATGGCTTAAGAATTTATTCAGCTAACCTGCATTGACTCTACCGAATTTATTCCAGTTGAGTTACACTAGCTGGATATAAGTTAAATGCTCAGAATTAAGACAGCGCTTTGTGCATGTTTGCTTAAACATATGTACGTGATTCTGCTCTCGACTGGTAAACCTCATGTTTTGAGGATGTGGTCATGAGTATCCACACTCACAAGATGTTCCAAGAACTGGTAGTGCCTCTCTCAGGCAGACAGTTTATAAATCCAAGAGCTTTAAAGTCTCACTGAGTATTTAGTAAACCTCATTTGAAATTGAACTTGACATGGAGTCAATGTGAATCTCAGCAAAGTATCACAGCCTTCTCAGGGACATTGCATTTCTGCCTTCCAGCATAAGGAATGAGTCCATGACTAAGAATTATTCCAAAGTTGAAAGATATATTTGCCTTAGAAGGAGGGCAAAAAAGGTTCACCAGATTGTGTTGAGGATCTTGCCCTATCAGTTGAAATTAAGTTGGGCGGACCTTTACTTTCTGAAGTGTAAATAACTGAACACTTATGATTCTGGGAGTCTTGGTTGGGTGAATGCTGTGCAGCTACTTCCCCTGGTTGGAGAGTTTAGAACAGATGGGTACAGTCTCAGCAGTTGACCATGTAAAACTAAGACAGGATTCTTCAAAGGAATGTCCATCTTAGGAGTTCTGTATCATGAAGGGCTCCAGATAGTTGTTGAGTTTGTCCATGGCTGAGTGCTTGATCTTTTTGAATTCTAAAGGAACCCAAAGGATGTGGAGATCAGGGAAAGCAGTGGATTGAGGCATAGCCTACTGCTGGTCCTACTTTTGTGGTCTTAAAGCTGAGCTTGGAAGATGTTGGCTGAGTACAGGTATAAGTAGATATGGAAATAAGGTTTAAAAATGGATTTAAGCTATAATGCTGTGGTGAAGTGATTGAATGGCAAGACAGATTCAAGGAATCCAACATTTATTATGGCCTTCATGAAGAGCTAGGGTGTCATTTTTGAGTTATTGTGGAAGTGACAATATAATTGCAACTTTGAACATATGTGGTCCTGACAATTCCAAGATTCCTAGTCCTTGCTAGAAATATCCCCAAGTTGGAGTTTCCATGCACCTTCAGAAATCCTGAGTTGAACTGCCTCACAT
>JARFYF010000063.1:82526375-82540825 GCA_030265395.1 Rhina ancylostomus
GTATCCTGACTCCAGTCGTGTATTGGTGTGCCGCATTTGGGTTCTCTGAGTTTGATCTGGATCAACACTGTGACAATGGCTTCTGGTTGGCACATGTGGTGATGGTTTTGATGACAGTGACATCATCAATGCCATTGTTGATGTAGTCGGTCACCACAACTGCATACTCCTCCAGATTGATGCTATGGTCATAGGTGGCTGCTTCTCTAAACATACTCCAGTCCGTGTTTTCAAAGCAGTCCTGAAAGGCTGACATTGCATTTACAAGCCATGATCTTATCTGCTTTCAGGAGGGTTTGTAGCATCTAACCAGTGGTTTATATGTTGGAATCAGCATAACAGAGATGTGGTCTGAGCAGCCAAGGTGGGGGTGGTGGACAGCTCTGTATGCATTCTTGATATTTGTGAATACCAAATCCAATGTATTCAATCCCTGGGTTGCAAAGTTCACATGTTGGAAAAATTTAGGAAGCACTGATTTTAAGTTAGCATGGTTAAAATCTCCAGCGACAATAAAACAGCCATTGGGGTGAGCCACTTGAAGTTCACTTATCACTCCGTAAAGTTCACAGTGCTTCCCTGGTATTAACACCTGGAGAGATGTACACAGCCACAGTAACAATGGCTGTGAACTTCCTCGGCAGATAGTATGGCCGGCATTTAACTAGAGCAAACTCCACTAGCGGCAAACAGTGCTTCGAGACCAGCACAGTGTTATTGCACCTTTCGTTGTTTACATAATCACACAAACCACTTCCATGGGTCTTATCGGACACTGATGCTACACTGTAGATGGCATCCACTGTAGACCTTTTTTGGTGGTCGGTGAATTGCAGTGGGTTAAGGTTTTCTGAGAGGCTGAAGTTATTGTGTGCCATGACCAGCTTCTTGAAGCACTTCATGATGGTGGATGTCAGAGCTACTGGACGGTAATCATTAAGGCATGTTACCTTGTTTTCTTCAGTACCGGGATGATAGTGGTCTTCTTAAAGCAGGTGGGAACCTCAGATTGAAGCAGATTTGCAACGGAGGAGAGAATACTGTTGGGCTTTGTTGGAACATTGGGGAGGAGTAAAGACAGAGAGGTCAGCAGAAATTGGTGGAGTATTCAGGTAAAACGCAACTGGAAGCTCAGGGTCACATTTGTGGATTGAATGGATGTGTCGCCCAATATCTATTTGCTTTCTCAAATGTAGAGGAGCACCAAATACAGCACACTGCACTGGAAGAAATGCAATCAAATTGCTTCTGAAATAAAATCAGAAAATGCTGAGGATAGTCAGGAGGTCAAGCAGCATTGCTGTGAAACTAATGGGTTCTCCTTCACCAACCCTTCTGGTGAAGTTCACCAAGTCCTAACAACATTTTTATACTGGTGTTCTGGGATGTACATCTCTTACATTCAGCAGATCAGACAGCACCTTTGGAAAGAGAGAGTTAACTTTTCAGGTCTGAGACTGTTGTACCTGCTGAATATTTCCAGCATTTTATGCTTCTGTTTCAGGTTTTCATCATCAGAATTTGTATTTATCTCCTAACCTGACTTTGTTTGTTAAACAATCACCAAGTTATGTCCTCTTTCCAATTCATTAACCAGTGACATTAATTACACTATTCATAATTTTGAACATATCTACCAATTTTCTTATTACACTGTTTCTGCATTATTAAGAACAATTCTGTTAGTCTGCTATCTCCTGATAAGAAAAGCTTCTAATCTCTGGTATAAGAGGAAATCTGCACCTTATTTTTGGCCTTGGCATCTTTAAAGTAGGACAACAATAAACTAACCATAGCATAACCCACAGAGCAATCACATAGACCTTTGTTCTGAGAGTGTTAGTAAATTTTCCCAGATCATTCCTTGTTGATCTAGGAAAATTTTGGTGGTCTTCCACTTTGAACCACTACAGACCATGTACTGATTATGCTCCCACAATGATACATGTCCCTGAGCTATCATCTATTTAACTTATTTGAACTTGGTAAATGAGACTGTCCTTGTTCAATGTACAACAGAGCTGTTTCATTGTGTCCAACATAAATCAAATGGTGATGGATTCATATTCATTTGGAATCTTCATCTCTACTGTGTAACCAAAATGTACTGTCCAGGAAGATTTAAGTGTCAAGATTTGATCCCTGGCATAGGGATTGCTGGGTCTCAGATGGGAAGGTTATAAGTTCTTTACAATCAGACAGGAATTTGTCCTATCAAGAGAAGTTAAACAGGTTGGATCGGTATTCTTTGGAGTTTAGAAGAGTGAGATGTGACCTTACTGAGACATGTCAGATCCTGAGGTGTAAGAGGATCAAGTTTTGAAATGTTTTCATTTGTGGAGGAGTCTCTGATGAGGGAACAGAGTTCCAAGATAAGGGGCAGGTCACTTAAAACACAGGTATGTAGAAATTTCTTTTTGCAGAGAAGGATGAATCATTGAAATTCTCTACCTCAGAGGGTTGTGAAGGCCAGATTTTTAGAGGTATTTAAGGTGGAGGTAGATAACTCTTGTAATATCAAGGAATTGATGGCTGTGGAGAACTAGCACAGAAGAGGAGTTGAGGCCAGTGTACACCAGCCATGATCACATTGAGTATGGAGGGTTGAGTTGAGGAGTGAGATGGCCTATTCTTGCTTCGATTTTCTTGTGTTCTGTTGTTTATTCCTGTAAGTTATCCAGTGATGTGTTCATTTGAGAACAACATGATCTCCCTTTTATTGCTCTTTTTAAATAACAAACAAAACTTTACTCTAAAAGCTCATTCTTAAAGAAAGGATTGTTAGAATCAGAATCAGATTTATTATCACTGACATATGACTTGACATTTGTTGTTTTATGGCAGCAACACAGTGCAAGGCATAAAGACATAAAAATTACTGTAAGTTACAAAAATAAAAAAATAGTGCAAAAGAGGAATAATGAGGTAGTGTTCATGGACCGTTCAGAAATCTGATGGCAGAAGGGAAGAAGTTGTTCTTGAAACATTGAATGTGGGTCTTCAGGCTCCTGTATCTCTTCCCTGAAGGTAGTAATGCGAAGAGGCAGTGATACGACCAGCCAGAATGCTCTCCACTGTATGTCTGTAGAAATTTGCAAGAGTCTTTGGTGACATAGCAAATGTCCTCAAACTCCTAATGAAGTAGAGCTGCTGGCGTGCCTTTGTGATTGCATCAATGTGTTGGGCCCAGGATAGATCTTCTGAAATGTTGACGCCCAGGAACTTGAGGCTGCTCATCCTTTCTACCAATGAAGACTTGTGTGTGTTCTCCCGACTTCCACTTCCTGAAGTCCACAATCAATTCCTTGGTCTTGCTGATGTTGAGTACAAGGTTGTTGTTGCGACACCACTCAACCGGTCGATCTTTCTCACTCCTGCACGCCTCTCATCGCCATCTGAGATTCTGCCAACAACAATGGTGCCATCGGCAAATTTATAAATGGAATTTGAGCTGTGCCTAGCCACACAGTCCTGAGTGTAGAGAGAGTAGAATAGCGGGCTAAACACACATCCTTGAGGTGCACCTGTGTTGATTTGCCAGCGAGGAGGAGATGTTACTACTGATCCGTACTCGGGTAAGGCCATCATCAAAATTGGGGAGAGAAAATTGAAGAAGTAATAAAAGAAAATCTATTTTTCCATTGATATGTTAAGCGTTACCAAAACATAGCTGTTCAGCAAAGGAATGGAACTTGATGTAGCTAAAAGAAGCAGTAAAGTAAATAGGTTGGCATTTACTGGAGTATAACTTCAACTTGGCCAAATTGATAACCAGACTTTTTCGATTCATAGAGTCACGCAGCACAGAAACAGGCCCTTTGACCCAACTTGTCCATGCTGACCAAGCTGTCTATCCAAGCTAGTCTCATTTGCCTGTGTTTGGCCCATATCCCTCTTAAACCTTTTCTATCCATTTTTTCTCGTGGAAAGGAAAACCACGTGGTCCACAAAATGAGTTGTTGGTTTATTACTGGTAGTTCTGCACTGCTGCTGAAGGCATGTCAACACCCAGTTTCATTTGGATTGTGGCATCAGCTTGCCCATTAATTGTCCCCCTCTTGTTAAACCCCCATCCCAATCCAAGCAATGGTAATCATTTCTGAAAAAGATTCAACCTGGCAAGCAAAGGGCCAGTAAGTAGCATTGGGTCTTGGGGGTGGGGTGGGGGGGAATGGAGAACACAGATTTGGCTCCACTTAGATCCAAAGTATCTAAATGCAAAAGAGGAACAGGAAGAGAGGTATTTGTGATTAATAGATCATTTCTTTCCTGATATATGATGAGCAAGGCATCAGCTGCTGATTCTGTGCCAGGAATTAAAATGTTAAATGCCAAGTATTACATTTGGCAGATTTTATCACAGGAGTTAATGTCAGAATAACACTCGCAGGCTATGGGATGGCACAGGAGTGCAGCAGGTCATACTGCTGCTGCAGATTTTCAGTGAGGCAGATTCTGTCTATATGGGCCAAAGGGTCTGTTCCTTGTATGGAACACATCTACATTCATGGAAAGCCAATTTGCTGCAGGTTTACCCAGTCATTTAATCTATGACTATTGCTATGTAGTTTTAATGAACAACCTTTGTGTCATCCATGAACTGAGATAATGGGATACAGGGGCGGCATGGTAGCGTAGTGGGTAGCACGACTCTATTACAGCGCCAGCAACCTGGGTTCGATTCCCGCCGCTGCCTGTAAGGAGTTTGTACGTTCTCCCCGTGTCTGTGTGGGTTTCCTCTGAGTTCTCCGGTTTCCTCCCACATTCCAAAGACGTACGGGTCGGTTAATTTGGGGTTTAAAAATGAGCAGCGTGGACTCGTTGGGCCAGAAGGGCCTGTTACCATGCTGTAAATAAAATTTAAAACATTTTTTAAAAAAAACTACATATCCATCCTGTATATTAACCTTGTGTGTATTTACAGCTCTAATATAAAACTTTGTGTATCCCCACTTCGGAAATTTTGCCACTGTCAGTGCCTGCTCACTCTCCCTCGTTGCCCACTGCCCAACCCCAAAGGACAATGCTTTGCCTTAATTCCACGAGCTTCTCCTTTTGCCAACAGTCCTGTTCTGGAAGTCCATAGAATTGCTCATTGATATTTCCCTGTCCACTGATTCATTTACCTCCCCAGCTCAATTGCAACTGTTGTTTTCAGTTGTAGGTTGATGGTTGTGTCTGTTTTTTCTCCATCTTCATTGTAATGGGCTCGGCTCCTGTCGAAAGGCCATATTTCTCCATCTCTCTGACGTTCAGTCTTGGCTTTATGGCTGACTTGTATCAATTCAATGTTCCAGGGAATGGATCACAGATCATAAGTTATTATTCCAAGTACAGGAAAGGCAAATATGTGGTTGCCAAGCAGATGGATGTATTTATGGAAGATTAGCAGTAGCCAAGGCTGCATGTGTGATGTCAACGGGTATGACCTAAGAGGTTTGAGCTGAGGTTTGTTGATATTCAACAGATTTCACTCATTACAACAGATTCTGCAAGCTGCCTTTCACCTATAGAATGGAATTTTGAGCATAAAAAGCTCTTTACTGAATGTATTTTCTGTTTACATTCCTGATGCCACTGATAAAGACTTGAGCCAGAAGGTATTTATCTCCATTGGTAGTGATCAGTTATGGATGGACGGTGCATTCCTATTGAAGGCATTCTGGAAAAATAAAAAAAAATGCAGATGTTGGACATCCTCAACAGGTCAGACTGCATCTGTGGGAAGAGAAACAAAAGTTAATGTTTTAGGTCAAAGATTCTTTGCCATAACTGGGAAAGTTTGATACTTACAAACTAATCTAATCCTTATTATGAATTAGCTATATGTGCTGATTATATATTGTTCTTCAGTTTTGACTAAAATGTAATTTGGGTGATTATCCAGATTGCCAGTATCCATCTAATTACAGCCAGAATGAGTCAATGTCTTCAGCAGAAAAGGTATCAAATATGATGTTGTTATTATGCTTAACATATTGATCCAGCACTGGTACATTGCTATAAAGAACTTAATGGACTTGCAAACAGAGTATAATAAGCTGCTTTTCAATGTGGAGTGATTTTTATCAATTGGTTTCTGACAGGATTTGTAGCAATTTGCTTGTTCTTAATGCACATTGGATTTATAGACAGCACTCTAATGAGTTTCAAATTCAATCTCTTACACACAGGGTCCTTTGTGATGGTTAACACCTCTGGACGCCAGGCAGGACAAAAAGCACATCTTTTACTGTCGAAACTGAAGGAGAATGATACACACTGCATTGATTTCCATTACTTCTTATCTGGCAAGGAAGGGGCCAACCCTGGGTTACTAAATGTTTATGTGAAGGTCAATGACGGACCCCTCGGGAACCCAATCTGGAATGTGTCTGGAATGACAACAAGAAGCTGGAATAGAGCGGAGTTGGCCATAAGCACTTTCTGGCCAAATTTCTATCAGGTACTGTATAGAAATGTTTTCCTTTATCTTACTTGAATTTCTCAAAAGTTTTCAAACTGTGGGTTGATATTTTTTAACTCTAAATAATAAACTTTAAATAGTTTAAAAAAGCTTGGTCTGCAATGAGGTAGTTGTTCTCAAAATATTAAGATGATTGAATTTTAGTTACCTTGGGTATAAGAGAATAATAATCAGCCAGTGTTCTCATTAACCAGCCAGTACCATCCCAGTAGGAAGCTATCCTTTCATAACAATCGGGTGGCTGGACTTAAGGGTACTGAAAAATACTTGTGTTTATCTATTATTCATTTGTGGTGTTGTGGGTAAGTTACTGAACTCATTACCCAGGGCCCCTGGCTGTTGGCTCGGAGACATGTTCCAATTCCACGTTGACAGCTGGAAAATTTAAATTCAAGTAAAGAAGAAAATTTCAGGATTGGTAACCACAGAGGACAATCACAAACACCTTCATCCACTGCCCTTCTATACTTGATGCAATCTATTTGTGATTCCAGACCCTGGTGCAGTGGTTGCCTCTGAGATTACCACTCAATTCAAGAGGCGGTTACTATAGAACAATACAGCGCAATACAGGCCCTTCGGCCCACCATGTTGCGCCGTCCATCAAACCACTCCTCACACTATCTAAACCTTTCCTCCTGCATATCGCTCTATCCCACATTCCTCCATATGCCTATCCAACAATCTCTTGAACATGTCCAACGTTACAGATGGACATTGAATACTGGGCTTGCCAGTGACATTATGAACAAATAAAAGAATGTAACCTTGCAAGGGAGGTTGGTGTTTATTGGCCTTGAACTGAGTAGCTTGCAATGTAATTCAGAGAACAATAGTGAGTTGTACACATTGCTGCAAGTTTGGGGCTTTTAGATTTACTTCCCTTCAGAATGCTAATGAACCAGATAGTTTTACAATATTACCATAGTTTCATGGTTCCTACGAGCATTTACTTATCATTTGATCCCAGAATTTACTTAACTCAGTGTAAATTCCCTGGCTGCTATGGTGAGATTTGAAACTTCTAAAATATTCAGAGGATGCTGGAAATCTGAAATAAAAACAAAGTGCTGGATAAACACAGCACCTCAGATAGCATCTGTGGAAAGAGAAGTATTTCAGGTTGAAGACCCATGATGATTGCTGGAAAGTTTATATTCAGGTAATTAAATAAATCTAAAATTTTTAAAAAGAAACGAGTCTCAGTAACAATGACCAAAGAGTCTTCAACTTGAAACCTTAACTGTTTCTCATTCCACAGATGCTGCCTGACCTACTGAGTTTTTCCAGTGTTTTCTGTTTTAAATATGATGACATTAGGACCCAATTCTCCAGATCATTTGTCCAAGCATCTAGATTACTGGTCTAATGACTAAGTTGCTATGCTATTGACCCTTTCACCCTGTATGATATAGTCTGGCCTTCCATGTGATATTGATGACTGAGCAACTGAACACTGCGTGAGCAAATACCTTCAGAAAAGGAGGACACTGGAAACAAAAGAGTGTCCTGGACACAAGCATAAAGATCTCCTACAATTCAACTCATCTTCCTGAGCTTCATGCTCCCTTTGTTTGGCATTACTGAAACCTATCCTTCCAATATGGGTCACAATCTCCATGCTTTTATTCACTTGCATTGACATTTTAGAGCGAACTACACCAGTACTATATTTTTACATGTAACTGTTATTTCAACCAATCCTTATTAAGAATGGAGTAACAGCTTGAAAAATGTGCAGTAACACAAATAAAGATTCTGGATAATTTATATGTAGCTGGGAAACTGGGTAATAACCTATTAACACATATCAGCCAATGTGCAATTGCAATTTTTTTCTCTCTCTGTCCATTCCAAGAATCAGTTGAGTGCGTGCCTGCTGTGAGAATTAGTTGGAGTCTCATTTATGGTAAAGAAAGGAACTGCAGAGCACAGAGCTCCTTTCATCAATTCCATTTACAGGAGCCTAGTTGTGAAGCAAAGTAACTCAGGATCCACCCAACAATGAGTAAATGGGCTTGTTTTTGCTGCTGTTAAATTGTTGCAACTTGACAAGTTTTTCGATGTTGGAAATCCTTCGACCAGCCAATGGAATAGGCTGAGTACATGGTGAAATTGTCAGTCTGGGGCCAGAATGTTCATTAAACAGAAACAAACTGCTGCAATTTATTCCTTCAATGGGCATGACTGAGGTCAGTCAGATGGGGAATGATTTGGATTTTCTGTGTGGGATGATTATGTTGACTCTTGCATTGTTGACTGATGAAGAGTGTTGGGGATAAACAGTGACCTGATTTTCCCCAGCCGTGAGCCCGCAGTGCTGATGTTTTAGCTTCCTCAGTAATTCTGACCACCCCAAGTAGTGCTCTGGGGTACCTCCATGTGGCTAAAGGCAGAATTACATGGAGAAAACATTAGAAGGAAATTTTAGCTACCCACACCCCCATCACCTGCTCCCTCCCCTAACATAGCTGGGTTTTAAGTTGTTTAAGGGGCTGTTGCTTATTTTTTCAACAATGACCCCTTGTTCTTGATTTCACACACTCAGGATCATACATGTTTCAGTCAAAGCTTCACTCACTCTTCCAGCAGATATAAGCCTAAACCATCCAAACTTTCCTCATAAGTCAACTCCTCATTCCAATTATCATTCCAGTAAACCTTTCCTGAACTGCTTCGTGTATATTTACACCCTTCCTTAAGTACAGAGACCAATACTCTACATAGTATTCTGGGCATGATCTCACCAATGCCCAGAATAACCTCCCTAATTCAGTATTCATTTTCCCTCATAATGAGCAATCACATTCTGTTAGCCTTTCTCATTATTTGCTGTCCCTACATATAAACCTATCATAAATCCTAAATTAGGGCACCCAGATCTTCGCCACATCACAGAGTTCTGCAACATCTTACTGTGCTGAACAATATGCTTTACTTGCCAAATAGTCAACTTTGCATGTTTTCATATTAAATTCCATTTGCCAGCATTTTGCCCACTCATTTAGCCTGTATATGACCCTTTATATAGCCTCTTTGTCTTCTTCAGATCTTCCTACCTACCTTTGTGCCCTTAGTAAATTTAGCATGTATACCTTTGTTGCCTTTGTCTAAGTTATTTGTATTTGTTATATTAGACAGTCAGAATCCTTTTTTTTCCCCAGGGTAGAAATGTCAAGTACTAGAAAACATACATTTAAAGTGAGAGGAGGAAAGTTTAAAGGAGATGTGCAGGGCAAGTTTTTTTACACAGAGTGGTGGGTGCCTGGAATGTGCTGCCTAGAGTGGTGGTGGGGGCAAATGTGATAGGGGAGTTCAAGGGGCTATTAGATAAGCACATGAATGTGCAGGAAATGGAAGGATATGGACATTATGCAGGGGGAAGGGATTCATTTAGTTGGGCATTTGATCATTAATTTAATTACTTCGACACGACACCGTGGGCCATAGGACCTATTCCTGTGCTGTACTATTTTATGTTCCGAGAAGAGGAAGAAGATGTGAGAAATATATGAAGGGAATAATTTTTCCTCCCTTCCTGTTGAGAACTGAGCTTCATTAACACAGTCTTGGTGAAGTGCAGATAGTAGGCAAGAGCTGAAGGAAAACTATTGGCTAAAGGCTGCTGCGATAAGTGTTTCTGCCAGGAAAAATAAGATGTCTAGGCATGGAGAACAAGGGGGAAAGGGGAAAGATCGGAAAAGATGCAGCTATGGGCCAGATGGTTTCTGTGGAACCTGGAACACCACAGCTCTTCTTGCCAGTCTAAAGAGAAACAAAAACTGAATCTTTGGACTCATTTTAGCATCTTTTTCATAAACCAATGCCTTTCTGCCCACATGAAATTTCTCAAAATGTCACTACCAGGGTTATTCAACAAGGTAAAAATTGACCATTCTCTAGAAACGTATGTGGTCACATCTGTCATATGTGGGGAGTATGTGCCTAATCACAGTAACCTCCATGCCAATAATTTCATCTTGCTCTCACTCCCAGTCTACTTACATCAAGAGTTCTTTGGGACCTTCTTGCAAACTTCTTAGATTGGGAAGTATTTGGGCTCAAGACAATGGCAGTGAACCACATACTGGTGGCGTTCCGACATGAGGTCTTACCAAAGCAAGTGCCAGGATGTAAGGAATTAAGAACAGCAAATGATTTCCTTTCATTCAGGCCCGTGATTGAAATTTCTCCAAAGTACTGTTTGAAACCATGCTGGGGTAAGTAGGCAGTAGAGGAGTGAGGGGGGTGCTAATGGCAGTGGGGCAGAGGGAAGGGTTGTAGGAAGTTCTGTCATAAAAATATTCACAAAACTACCCTACAACAAAATCGTGCACTAATCACCATGCAGGAAAACTGTCTTATATTCTTCCACTGTGATCAAAATTCTCACCCTTTTACTGATCACAAACAAATCTGTCTGTTTATTTCTTCTGTAGTCCAAAAATTCCTTAAACTTGATTTATTAAAAGCATCTCGTGTTTTATGGTGTGACTGATTTTCTTTTTGTTAAAAGTAGCTGATAAAACAAGTTTGATTTATGGTATTTTTTAAGTCTACGTGTGGTAGACAATCAAGAAGTTGGACTGGAGATTAATAATCTTTGTGATTCGTAGAAATGTTACACATTGCTTTTATAAAAATGTTATTACTCTTGATAAGGGGAAATGGATTAAAATACATGTACCACTTACTGAAATAATTTCTAAAAATACTGACACATGTTGTGGGGAATTTTGATGTAGAGCAGAAATACTTCAAAAAAATTTATCAATCCTTATTCTCACTTCACTAAATCCACAAGTTTCCATTTTACACATTTATCTTGAATGCTCTCCCAAGTGGTCTGGAACTGCTCTACAAATGCACTGGCATGTCAATTCATCATCAGGATGATAGGACTTTATTAACATATTTAGTGTTCTAATAAAAAAAACTTTATCTACCATAATGAATAAAGGCAATTCCAATTAACTTATTGTTCATTATAGGTGAAATCTCCCCACATCCACCCACACCCCACCGCATTATGAATGGGGTGTCAACAATATAACTCTTTGCTAAGCATGCATTCTCCTTTGAATAATGTCAGGAAGTCAAAGATAAGTGATAACAGTTACATCCTTCATCACGCATTCTCCAAAGCCATTCTAACCTCCCAAGGTGATGTCAGAAATCAAGCTACTTGTTAAAATGTATTTAATCATGTTCAATTTTACCAGACCCATTATGTTAATATTAATGAGCAAATGAAACAGAATCTTTTGAAACCCTGCTGCACATTTAAAATAAATGGAAGAAACTTTGTATTGAAACAGTGGACAGAAACGTATTGGATGGATAGGCTGAGGGTACACCTGCTCATGCCACCAGTGTCAATTCACCAGCTTAGATTTTAGAAACTACATGCACGCCCCAATAATCCATTTCCTCTACCAATCTGGCTGCAGTGTGTATCATCTGAAATATGTACCACTGTAACTCATAAAGTCTTCCTCAAAAGCACCTCCCAATTCCACAACATCTACCAAGAAGGACAAAGTCAGCAGGCACATGGGATAACTGCTGATTGCATGTTCTCCTCCAAGCGATCTTCCATGCTGAATAGCACCGACCTTTCATTATTGCTGAGTCTAAATACTGGAGGTCCTTTCCAAACACCAAAGGAATACTTACAGTATGTACAAGGATTGGAGCAATTTAGGAAAGTGCTTTACCATAAACTACTCAAGAACAATTAGCTCTGGGTAATAAATGCTGACCTGCCACAAACATTAATGAATTAAAATAAAGTTGACGTACTCAAGGGCTGAACTTTCCTCTTCACTGTACCGTGGATATGATGTAGCACAGAGCCTATACATGACAAAAGTCAAGTAGAGCTATATATATTCCAATGACATGTGAACCTTAATTATCATCATTCATAAAATGACCACAAACATTCATTCATTTATTCATCAAGAAGTGGCTCCTTAATGATAAAAACAATTCACAACACCAAACAAGCATATCAGTAGTAAGACACAATCTTTTAAACGACAGATCACAGCAATAAGGCAGAATTGTGCTCTCTTGGTTCACAGTTTTATCTTATTTCTCCTGCAAGACTTTTCTCGAGGGGAAGCTTTTGCAGGGTCCTCAAGAAATGGCAAAGAATTTGACAAGGTTTATCATTTTGATATGATTGTTGCCAGTTACAGTGTGAGTTGAATTCAAAAGACACATGCTAGTTACTCACCCACTAGTGCATTAATGGTGGGCAGTTTGCTGGGCCATACCAGATGATCATATCACAATCTATAGATTAGGTCACCTGTTTTCACAATGAAAATCAATTAGACCCATGGGAGTTGACATAAAGTTATCAACCATGAAGTTTAACAGATGAAGAAAACACAGCAAGAGTTAAAAAGAAGTGTTTATCAAACCCATCTTAATCTGAGAAGATCGCTGGCTAGTGGGCTGGAAATACAGTGTAATGGAACAGCATAGGAGAGTAAAGAGGCAAAATTATCCATGGAGAGTTCAAACTGCAACTGAGCCAACTTATAAATACATTTAATTTATAATAAGCCAGTTGTATGTTTACTGTCTCAATCTTGGCTATGAGAAAGCTAAGTGACGCAATTGGGATTGCTTTTCAAAGTTTGGTGTAAAGATGGGTTTTTGAAGGTATAGCATAGAAGTTACACCACTTTGCACCTATCAGATGTGTTAGAAACTTGACCCATTAAATAAATAAATTTCCATTTGCTAACTATTCAATTTTTTTGAGGGATGACTGAGTTCCAATAATATTTCTAAGGTTTTATTCTACCAGTTTTTAGGATAGGTATTTATACCAATGGTCCTAATCATCATATGCATTTAGAATTGGTTTTGCCCTAGAAGGAGTGCAGTGAAGATTCACCAGACCCGATTCCTGGAATGGCAGGAATGGGGAGTGAGTGCTGTATGGGGAGTGAGTGACCCCAAGCACCTGGAGCTGTGAGGCTGCAAGGTGAATCACTGCATCATCATGCTGCTTATGTGGGATGAACCATCAGCTGGCGGTGTTGTGCTATTAAACTCCAAATCTATAGATTCAATTTTACAGGTAAATGCCAACAGCTCCGAACCAAACCACTGACATTTCTCCATTACCAAGTACGGAATTCCCACAAAAATATAAATCCTGAACTTGGTGGCCCCTGTTCTCCAACAATTTCTTCAGTTACTCTGAACTTATCATTAAGAACTGAAAGCAATTCCCAATAATTTACAATGGAGAATGTGCTCCAGAGTCGGCACTCTATTCACTCGAACGGTGAGAATAACTAAAAGGTATGTATGTTAATTTACATTTCTTTCAATTAATTGAGAGTAGTTAAACTTAGATATTTAAGGAACATTGTTGTTCCTTTTTAATTTTATTTTATTAAGTATTCTGGGTGATAACAAGCAGTTCTGGAGTTCTGAGAGTGTTTCCAACAATTTTGATCATCAGCGAGGTCAGGCTGCATAGATTAACTGACTGTCAAAGTATTTTTTAGCGGTTCTGTGGTGGGTCTAGTACTACCCTGCTCCCAATACCACTCCCTCAGTGTGTGTTGTGAGTGAGAAAACAAATTTGATGGGTCTCAAAAGCAAGGACTCTGAACACAGTCTGGCAGTAAATGATTTTATTTACAAAAGACAAGCGTGGGAAAATGGTAACGGGAATAAAACACACAGACATGGTCAGTTTATAGCGAGCATGGGAAAATTGCACTGGGAGTAAAACACACACACACACACACACACACACACACAAACTAGGTACATACACTCAAGGGAAAAAACAATACGATACCTGCCACCCCTTGACCCAGTGCAGGTACGGCTCTGTGCTACTGGGGACACTAACTAAAACTGTCCCAACCCTTAAACAGTATACACCTCACCAATGATTCCTCCAGCACTGTTCCACGGTACTCGGCCTAGAGTGAAGCAGGGTGATCCC
>JARFYF010000063.1:82793326-82804420 GCA_030265395.1 Rhina ancylostomus
CATCCTGAATGCCAAGTGACTTAAGACCTTCTGGACCAAGCCTCCCACGTGGGACTTTGTCAAAGGCCTTGCTAAAGTTCATGTAGACAATGTCCACTGCCTTTCCCTCATTGATCTTCTTGGTAACCTCCTCAAAAAACTCTATGAGATCGGGTAGACATGACCTACCTCTCACAAAACTATGTTGACTCTCCCTAATCAGGTCCTGTCTATCCAAAAAAAAATATATATATATCCTGCCCCTTCGAATACCTTTCAATAATTTATCCATGAGTGACATCAAGATCACTAGCCTATGATTTCCCAGCTTATTCTCAGAGCCTTTCTTGCACAATGGAACAACATTAGCTCTGACCCCAGTCCTCCGGCACCTCACCTGTGGCTAAGGACATTTTAAATATGTCTGCCAGTCCTACAATTTCTGCATTACCCTCTATTAACACACTTATTGACCCAACCATGATGTTCAACGCCTCATCTTCACAGTCTAAATGCAAACTCAGACTGCCGCCATGTAATGAGATAATATTATTCAACCTGTGACTTCAGTGCAAAATTTGCCAGCAGCCCTCATCTGGTTTGTCCCATTGATCCCGCTGAAATTTATTATATTTCTTCTAATTAAAATTAAAGTATAAATTGATTGTTTATACCAAGAAGCTCCACTTTCATTCTGCGTGACTCCTTGTGTAACTGATCGTGCTTCAGGCAATGGTAACATGGTAAAGATACCAGCCATTCTTCTTTTTCCAGTAGGGAATCAATTCATTCTGGTTGAGCCATTGCATTGAAAGCAATTGTTAAAATAATGCATGCAAAATGAAATGAAACATTGAGGAAATGTCAATATTATTTTTAAAGGTCAAGGGAGATTGTTTTTCAATTTCCTGACAAAGTATGTTGTACACAAATATTTCTGGATGAATTTGTAAGTTTTCTACAGAGTTTCTTGTAGAAGCTTAATGTGCCATTAATGTTAAAGATTAGGGTGTGGACAAACTTTCGATATAAACTCCCTACTAACACTTATCAAACTTCAGACCTTGAGCAGGAAATCAAGACCACCACTTTAATCCTGTGACTGTAACTAGTGGTGAACCACAGGGATCAGTGCTGGGTCCGTTGTTGTTTATCATCTGTACTAATGAGTTAGGTGATAATGTGGTAAACTGGACTAGCAAATTTGCAGATGACATCAAGATTGGGGGCGTAGTGGATAGCGAGGAAGGCCAACAAAGTTTACAAAGTGATCTGGACCAACTGGAAAAATGGGCTGAAAATGGAATATGGAATTTAATGCATACAAGTGTGAGGTGATGCACTTTGGGAGGACAAACCAGGATAAGACTTATCCAGTGAATGGTGGAGCTCTGAGGTGTGCAGTAGAACAAAGAGACCTGGGAAAGCAGTTAATAATTCCATGAAAGTGGCATCGCAGGTAGATAGGGTCGTAAAGAGAGCTTCTGCGCCTTTGCCCTTCATAAATCAGTGTATTGAGTAAAGGAGTTGGGATATTGTAGTTTTATAAGATGTTGGTTAGGCTGAATTTAGAGTATTGTGTGCAGTTCTGGTCACCTACGTACAGGACAGATATCAATAAGCTTGGAAAAAGTGCAGAGAAAATGTTGACAGAACTTGGGGATCTGCATTACAGGGATAGGTTAGGATTTTATTCCCTGGAGCGTAGGAGAATGAGGGGAAATCTTATAGAGGTATACAAAATTATGTCAGGTATAGATTGGGTGAATGCATGCGGGCTTTTTCCTCTCAGGTTGGGTGAGACAAGAACTGGAGGTCATAGGTTTAGGGTGAAAGGTAAAGTTTAAAGGGAATCTGAGGGGGATCTTTTTTCACAGGGGGTGGTGCGAGTGTGGAACGAGCTGCCAGCGGAAATGCAATTTGTGGGTTCAATTGGAACATTTAAAAGAAGTTTGGATAGGTGCATTGATGAGAGAGGTGTGGAAGGCAGGTAAATGGGACTAGGCAGAAAACCAGGCTGGCATGGACTAGATGGGCTGAAGGCCCTGTTTCTGTGCTGCAGCGCTCTATAACACTATGGCTTGGTGCTGCATTGGTCAAAGGTAAAGTCTATTGGATGAGATATTAAAGCAAGACATTGTCTGCTCTCCATGGGAATGTTAGAAGATTGTTGGATAAGAGATGGCATGCTCTGCTAGCATCCAGACCCAGAGTTTATGCTTCATCCGATTTCTCTCCAGTTGATTATGTGGTCATTATCTCATTGCTGCTCATAGGAGCTGCTACACATGTATTGATCATTATGTTTTGTATAGCATGATTATTGTTCCACTCAAGCAACTGTCATTGGATGTATCATGCTTTAGGACATTATGATGGCAGTGATGAGAAGAGGGCATGGCCCAGATGGTGTGGGCCCATGATGATGGATGTCGCCTTCCTGAGATATCGCCTCTTATTGATGTCCTCATTGGTGGTGAGAGCTGTCCCCATCATGGAACTTGTACCCATGGCTTGAGCAGCCTTTGCCGAAAGTACTTAAGAGTGAACTACATTAGTCGGTCTGGAGTCACATTTAGATCAGACCTGTTAAAGACAACAGATTTCCTTCCCTGAAAAGAACATGAATGGACTAAATGGATTTTTATGATCACTATTACCAATACTAGCTTTTTATTCCAGGTTTATTTAATTACATGAATTTAAATTATGGACTTGGTGGGATTTGAGCTCACATCTCTGGATCAATATTCCAGACATCAGGAGAGAAGCTCAGTCAACCACAGCAGGTAAAATACATCACCTCATTTCTCAATATTGTCCCCATCCACAAAGCACCATCCCTTGTAATTCCTTTAGTCTTCTATGAAATGACTACCTCCTGTCTTGATATCATCAGTAAATTTTGACATGTTCCTTGTGGACATAGATTGAAATCATTGATCTGTACAGTATGTAGAAGTGACCCCTGAACTGAACATCATGGCACTGCCTACTTCCAATCACACTGGAGAGCGCAGCTGCCTCTTTTCCAACAAATCTGTAGCTCAGTTTATCGTTTTCCTCCTGCAGCCGTCCCCTTCATCACCTCCAGTAAGCTAATATGCTGAAGGATTTGCCGAGCTACACCATACTTCCCCCATCTCTAAGGTTCGCTATCTCCCCAAAGAGGTTAGAGAGACACAAGCAATGATGGAAACTGGGGCAAAAAACAAACTGCTGGAGGAACTCAGCAGGTCAGGCAGCATAAACTGTGGGAGGTCCATTCAGCGCACTCCTCCCTCTAAACTCTTTACTGACTACCCTAATTAGGATCAGAATCAGATTCAGAATCAGATTTATTGTCACTGCCTTGTGTGATGCGAAATTTGTTGTTTTGCGGCAGCAATACAGTGCAAAGACATAAAATTACTATAAATCACAGAATAAATAAATAGTGCAAGAAAGAAAGGAATAATGAGGTAGTGTTCATGGGTTTGGTATTGGTGTTGGTATTGGTTTATTATTGTCACTTGTACTGAGGTACAGTGAAAAACTTGTCTTGCATACTGTTCATACAGATCGATTCATTACACAGTGCATTGAGGTAGTACAGGGTAAAACAATAACAGAATACAGAGTAAAGTGTCACAGCTACAGGGAAGTGCATTATAGGTAAACAATAAGGTGCAAGATCACAACAAGGTAGATTGTGAGGTCAAGAGTCCATCTCACTGTGGGATAGAAGCTGTCCTTAAGCCTGGTGGTATGTGCCCTCAGGCTCCTGTATCTTCTGCCTGATGGGAGAGGGGAGAAGGGAGAATGGCTCGGGTTGGTGGGGTCTTTGATTATGCTGGCTGCTTTACCAAGGCAGTGAGAAGTAAATACATGGAGGGGAGGCTGGTTTCCATGAAGTGCTGAGCTGTCTCCACAACCCTCTGCAGCTTCTTGCAGCCATAGGCAGAGCAGTAGCCATACCAAGCCATGATGCATCTGGATAGGATGCTTTCTATGGTGCATCAATAAAAATTGGTGAGGGTCGACAGGGATATGTCAAATTTTTTTTGCGTCCTGAGGAAGTAGAGGCACTGGTGAGTTTTCTTGGCTGTGGTGTCAATGTGGTTGGACCAGGACATTCACACCTAGGAACTCGAACAGCGGAGCAGACTCAAGGAACCAGATGTCCTTCTTTTCCACCATATATTAAAGAGTCATGCAGCACAAAAGCAGGATCTTTGATTCACATATCCCTGCCGACCATCAGTTGCCCTGTCTTAGATCTTAGGTTCTTCTGCCTTTAACCTTAA
Organism: Rhina ancylostomus; assembly: GCA_030265395.1. Taxonomy (NCBI): domain Eukaryota; kingdom Metazoa; phylum Chordata; class Chondrichthyes; order Rhinopristiformes; family Rhinidae; genus Rhina; species Rhina ancylostomus. The sequence continues at coordinate 82,797,592 of JARFYF010000063.1, forward strand.
CTAGAGGAGTGGTTCTCCAAGAAGCCATATCCGGTGATTTCCCGAAATTTCACCAGTGGCTACATGCACTACTCCACAGGTGGCGTGCTCAACTTTGTGAGAATAACAAAGGATAAATAGCTATTTCAACACATCAGTGGCCAAACCCTAAAAAGTCCTCAATCTAGAAATGTAGTTGCATTGTGCATGCTTTCTATCCGCTGCATTGTTGAATTGACTGAACAAAATTAATTACTGAACAATATTGGGACCTCGTGGTACAAAATGGACTCCTAGAGCTCTCAGTGTATAAAGTGCATGAGTGATAACCAGGCGGAGTATGCCAGGATGATGTCGATTCCAGTGCAATGAACAATGGATGCCCTTTCCTGTGAAACCAAATCATGAAATGCAATTAACATTCAGCGTGGATCACCCAGAGGAAGGCAGGTAAGAAAGGCAGGGCAAGGGAGCCACATGCCCTGTTCAAGGAAATCATCAATTACTTCAAGAGTTATTGGGGAGCTAGCAGAGCTGAATATGCCAGAGTCAAGAATGCAGAAATCTTGACCTGTATTACGTAGGAGGAGAGTGCAAATTGCAAAGGGGGAGTCATCGGTCTTTAAACCTAAAAATGGTGTTCCCACTGACCCAGTGCTAGAGCAGGAGGAGTGGGGGGGCCAAAGGCAAGCCTCTCCCCACAGAGGAGAGGCAAGAGAGGCAGGCACAATAGTGTAGAGGTTAGCATAATGCTATGACAGTGGCAGCCACTCGGTTTCAATTCCAGCTGCTGTCTGTAAGAAGTTTGTACGTTCTACCCATTTCTGCGTGGGTTTCTTCTGGGTGCTCCGATTTCCTCCCACGTTCCAAAGACATGTGAGTCAGGAAGTTGTGGGCATGCTATGCTGGAGCTGGAAGCGTGGTGACACTTGTGGGCTGCCCCCAGAAAACTTGACACAAAAGGTGCATTTCACTGCGTGTTTTAATGTACATGTGACTAATATCTCATCTTATCTTTCTCCTCAAGCTTCCTGTTAACAATGCTGCTGCTTCAACCTGACCAAGAAGCAATCTGCAGGATAAGTGTCTCAAGTGCTAAGATGACAGTCTTCTTCAGGCTGGCCTCTGGCATTCACCTCCGCCTGTAGTGGTGAAGGTCACAGTCTCCCTGGATCCCAGGTCCCTTCCAGGTTATGGTAGCTAATTTACAGCAACAGCAGCACTCCTAATTTGCAGCACACCACTGTATACAGGACTTCACCAACATCCTCTTCTAATGGAGAGTGGGAACAATTTCCCTCAGTAGAGAATAATAGGTGGAAATTTAGAAATGCCAGTCTTATTTGTGGGATAGTGTCAGCATATATTCTCAAAACAATTTCCAGGCAAATGACACCACTTTTGCGACTTATTCTCATCTTTTTTTGTAATAAACGAGTACATGAGTGTGATACTGGGACTTACAGAAATGCTCTGAGAGCTGGCAAAGACTCTGTGGGCCAAATGGTCTCTTTGTTTGACAGAAGAAAATATGACAAAATGCAGAAACAAAAACTGATCATCTGACACTTTTGGTGGAAGAAAAAATTGTTCCCATTGGTCTTGTTTTCCAGGTTTAATGAAACCATTTCTATATATTGATGTCCAAATTAGCTTCCAATATTACTGCAGTCCAGCAAGTCCTGACAGACATAAAGTGGACAGCTAGCCGAACTTTGTAGTTCTGTATACTAAGTCAGGCTGCAAGGAAGAACATGGATGGATAACATACTCACTCTGGCTTGATTGTCTCAAAGAAATCACATTCTTGGGCTCAAAAGGACAAAATGTTGGGCTGAGGGGGCACGTGTGAACTATTATCTCGAGGCAAGCTTGTATGCTATTTTCATACATTTGTCACCTTTAACGAGGTCTGCAGTGGCACAACTGGAAACAATCTGGGACAGAGAAGTTTCTGACTTCAAGCAAGCTGTAGCCACCACGGTTACTCCCTGATCACTTACAGATAAGGGAACTAGTGAGGGAAGGGCTCACAGCGCTGAGTGAATTAACCAAATGAATTGTAGCACTGAAGTGCAGACATGGAACTCAGAAGATAAACGGAACAGCTTTTACTCGGTAGAATTAGGGATGATTGACCACATGATGGATGGATACTCAGCAATTATACCCACAATAAACTGTGTCCATTGTTTTTATTCAACCACTCCAAAAGGTTAGGTGCATCTGGTTAGCAGCGCACTGGTGGCTAGTCATTTCAAGCTTTGAGTTAATGAACCCCAGCACATACTGTTGAGAGCAGCTCAAACAGTCACAGACTCCATGTCTCAAAGATTACTGACATTCTTAACTCAACTTTCACAGAGAACCTTAACTTATTTTACCATCAGTAAAATAAAATCATATTTTTTTTAACATCTCATTCTGGAGAGTGAAATTATTAGTGGATAACAACAGGATATTAGCATTTCAGCTGACATCATTGAACTATAGAATGTTGCCTTTAGTTTCAACTATTTAAATCACATCTGAAATTGCTCCAGTAAAAATGACTGCTTCTGTGACTTTATTGAGAAGTGAGAATTTCTGTCTGTTTGTTACCCATAAACAGGCATACTGGTGTGAACCACCCATTGTTAATCCCCTCCTAATATTGAGTTCCGTGGACTTCACATTGTTATTGACATTGAATTTAGCAAAAAAAAGTCAGAGGCCTTCACTGAAGTATGGAGTTAGGGTCAGGAAACTCTTGTTCAGAAGAGGCAAGAACTTCATTAAAGAAATTGAATGCACCTGTAGTATATAAGACACTCAATGGGGTCCCAACAGTATGATGAGAGGGCCAACATTTCTTTAAAATAGGAAAACCTTCAAGATCAACATGTAGTGGTAAAGATACCGGACAAGCAGCAAAAAATCCATGACCATTGTCCTCAGTCTGAATCCCACCATTGCAACAGGGGAATTAAAATTCAAATTAATAATAAATCTGGAATAAAAATATGGTATCATTAAAGCTGACCATGAAACTACTAAATTGTTGTTAAAAAAACATCTATTCACTGATGTGCTCCAGGCGAGGAAGTCTGCCATCCTTATCTAGACTCACCAATGTGGTTGACTCTTGGGTGGTGGAGTGGGTGTCCTGATGCATGGTTTTTACCCGAAATGTCAACAATTCCCTCCCCTCCCACCCCCCTATATGTTACTTGACCCATTGGATTCCTTGAGCAAATTGTTTGTTGCTCCAGATCCCAGCACCTGTAGTCCCATGTGTCTCTGGTTGATTCTTAACTGCCCTAGAGGCTTAGGGACAATTAAAATTGGCCAATAAATGCAGACATTGCCAATGACAATTACATCTGAATGAATATTATTTTAAAAATCTAGATTGTTAGTAATGACATGCACAAGAGCCTATCAGTACTTGTAAATTCATGAACTGTAAGAGCCGTCATTTTATCATCATGCTTATTCATAATTGTCAGTGAAGATTCATGTGTAGTATTGCATCATTTCAAGTTGCAATCATGAGTTTTTTTATTGTAAGAGAGTTAGCACCACACTCTTTAATCCATCCACAAAATAACTATAAAGTTCCAGGAATCAAAAGTTGCTATCAGTAATCCTGACTCATAAAAGCTCCATGATGCCTTGTATAGATGCAATCACAGAATCCACAATGGGAATACAAAAGCAGAAAATAAGATGTTTTGGCAATTCAGAACTATCTTAGCCTAGCTAAAGTCTTCAGTATCTCATAGCCTGCTTTATATTCACGCAATTTTGTTATTCTTTGAGGCTTTAGTAAGGAATATCAGCAGCAGGTAGACAGTCAACCTCAGCAAGGAGATAACCAGGGCAATCAAAGAAAGCTGAAGAAGCAATCACTGGAGCACTTTTGGCTAAAATCACTTGGCAACCTATCATTGATTATAGAGACACAAGAGATTGCAGATGCTGTAATCCAAAGCAACAAACAAGATGCTGGAATAACTCAACGGGTCAGGCAGCGTCTGTGGAGGGAAATGGACAGTCAACGTTTCAGGTCGAGACCCTTTCTCTGGATAGGGAGGAGATGGCCAGTATAAAAAGGCAGAGGGAAGGGGTGGATCAAGATCGAGCAAGCGATGGGTGGATCCAGATGAGGAGGTTGACAGACAGATGGAGGAGGGAAGAGTGGAAAAAGTGACAGAGGCTGGGAGGTGACAGGTAGAGGCAACAGAGGGCTGCAGATGATGGAATCCAATAGGAGAGGAAGGTAGAGCAGGTGCTGAGGGAGGTGGAATGGACAGATGGAAGAGGGGGAAGGGGATCAGTGGAAGGAGTGTGTGGGTGATGGGCAGAGGGGGTGGGTGGTGGAGGAGAGAGAAGCAGGGTTATTATTGATCATACCTATTTCTAATTGCCACAAATGGTCATGGCATTAAGCCACTTAATGTCATTCCATGTCCTCTCCAAATATTTATGTTACAGTCAGAGTTATGTTTGTGTTGACTTTAACTCTGCCTCAGCTCACCAAGAACAGGAATGTTAATTAAGTTACTGGCTTAATATCCAGACTGAAAATCCAGTCCCATTGAGCCTCGCCAATTTTTATAGATGCCTCATAAAAAGCATCCTATCCAGATGCATCAACTATTCTGCCCAAGATCGCAATAAATTGCAGGGAGCTGTGAACACAGCTCAGTGCATCATGAAAAGCAGCCTCTCCTCCATAAACTCTGCCCACACTACCTACTGTCTCGGGAAAGCAGCCAACATAATTAAAGACTCCTCCCCCACCCACTCACCCCCTCACCCTCCACCAGTTATTCTCTCTTCTCCCCCCTTCTATCCGGCAGAAGATACAAAGCCTTGGAAACACGCATCACCAGGGTCACGGGCAGCTTCTATCCCACTGTTGTAAGACTCTTGAACAGACCTCTTGTCTTGACCTCACAATCTATCTCATCATATCCCTTGTACCTTATTGTCTGCCTGCACTGCACTTTCTCTGTAACTGTAACATTATATTCTGCATTCTGTTATTGCTTTTCCCCTTGTACGACCTCAATGTGCTTAGGTTTTGAAATGATCTGTATGGATGGCAAGCAAAACAAAGTTTTTTCCGCCGTATCTTGGTACATGCGACAACAATGTAACAATTGCCAGTAACAACAAGAATATTCGTGTTACACGATATAGTGCCTTGGACAGTTTATTGGGAAAAATTATTTAACAGAATTTGTGGAGGGGAAAGGAATTCTCGACTTTCTGGGTCAAAACCCTGCATCAGAACCTGATGCAGGGCTTCAACTTGAAACATCGACAATTCCTAACCCCCATCCCACCACAGATGCTGCTCGGCTCGCTGAGTTTCTCCGGCAGATTGTTTGTTGCTCCAGAGTCCAGTGTCTACAGTCTCTTTGAACAGAGCTGATGCTCACAGAACGAACAGAATTGATGCTCACAAGTGACTTGAAATAACACCAAATATTTAGATTAAACAGATTTAAGTTGATTAGGCAGGTTGTTGGTGCAGATAATCTAATGTTATCAGGAGGAGAGCTAAATTTCTGGAAATTTAGGAAATTATTAGGAAATGATACTGCCTTAGGATGTGCAGTATAGTAACTGTTGCATCTTGCTGAAGATCATTTGTAACATTTGTAAGGTCATTTACAAGAATGAGGGTTAACAGAATCCCACATAACGTCGGAAATGGAAGCCGTGTTTAAGTAACTTAGTCAAGTTTCCCCACCACCCACCCCCCTCACCCCTGCCCAAGAAATCTTTTCAAGGTTTGTGGTTGATCGTAGTCTGATTCATACAATGGATTGCGATTTTGAAAAAGCCTTTGATTAAATGCCACACTGGAAGATTAGGTAAAATTTTGCCCTGTAGATATGTTGGTCAGATTTTCAGATAGATTGGAAATTTTCCCCAATCATGTGGATAAAAGAAAATTATTATTGACATCAGCTCAGCCTGGAGTCCAGCCACCAGTGGAGTTCTGCAGGGATCCCTTCACCAACTCCATCTCAGAAGGTAGAACTGGAGGGAGGGATTCTTTGCTGACAACAATCAGGTGTGTGAGGGAGTTTGCATTTTAGGCAAAAGAAAGAGACTGTAAGATGACCTGGCTGCATTGAGGAAATGGTGCTGGGTCTTCTAGATGTCTTTCAATGTGAATACAAGTACCATGGTGCATTTAAGATGAAGAGCTGTCTACTTGAGGTCATAGAGTCAGTAAAGAGAGAATAAGGGTTCATAGCTCAAGGAATGTCATGGGCACATAATCATCATTGACCTGGTGCAAGGAAAGCCAATATATTGTTAGGGTGTATAGTCAGAATGACTAAACGTAAAACTGGAAAATCAGTTCAATCCTATTCACGGAATGGCTGCTGGAATACTGTGGCCACATTCAATCCTGTTACGTTGGCAGGGATATCAAAGTTCTAGAGAGAGTCTAGAGGAGAACTATTTGGATGATAACTGGTCTAAGGGCTGTAAGCTAGCAGGATACGTTAAAGGACCTGAGAGCTTTATCACTGCAGAAATGTTAGCTTCAAGGAGACATGTTTGAGAACATTCACTTAATGAGGGGAAGAGATTCTGTCTGGAAATAGCAGGTATTTGAGAAGGGAAGATCAGGAAATAGCAAGAAAACATTTAAAAAGAACATAGTGTTATATTTCACACAAAGAAAAGCTTGCATTACGAAGCATCATTACGTATGAGTTTGTGTGTGTGTCCATACGCCTGTGTCTTTAGTGATAATGCGACCTGATCTTAACCTTGCTTGACAACATTACTTTCCTAAATAGCAGGAGAATATAAGTGGTTGTCTGTGGTATGCCTGTGA
>JARFYF010000063.1:82805911-82816319 GCA_030265395.1 Rhina ancylostomus
CTGCAGGGAGTTGTGGACACAGCTCAGCACATCACGGAACCCAGCCTCCCTTCCATGGACTCTGCCTACACTTCTCACTGCCTTGGTAAAGCAGCCAGTATAATAAAAGACCCCACCCACCCCAGACATTCTCTCTTCTCCCATCTCCCATCAGGGTGAAGATACAAAAGCCTGAAAGCACGTACCACCAGGCTCAAGAACAGTTTACATCCTGCTGTTATAAGACTATTGAACAGTTCCCAATGGACCCTTGACCTCACAAACTACCTCGTTATGACCTTGCCCCTTATTGTCTACCTGCACTACACTTTCTCTGTAGCTGTGACACTTTATTCTGCATTCTGTATTGTTTTACCTTGTACTACCTCTATGCACTGTGTAGTGAATTGATCTGTAGACAGTATGCAAGACAAGTTTATCAATGTACCTCAGTACAAGCGACAATAATAAACCAATCACAATTACAATTTCTCTGAACTACAAATGAAGAAATGTGGCGCTAATGTGCAAACAGAAAGTGCAGTGTACTATTAACTTAAAGTCAATACCCAGGTGGCCATGCAAGCTCAGTCTGTAGTACTTTTGACTCTGAGACAGAAAACGATGTGTTCAAATTCACCTCCAAGGTTCTAGTTGCAGGCTGGGACTCGAGTTCACTACTGAGGGAATAACTGCACTGGTGGATGAGTTACCTTTTTGATACTCATTAAGTCACAGTCCTCTCCACTCTTTGAAGTGAATGTAAAAGATCACAATGCACTATTTTAAAGAACCACAAGGAAATATTTCCTGAAAGCTTAACTGATGTGGATAGGCAAGCCTCACTTCAGTGAGTCTATACACAAAATATCGTGTGTATCTTTGGATCCATGCTCAAGGAAGGATTATCTTGCCTTAGAGGCAGTGCAACCAAATTTCTCTGGATTGGTTCCTAGGATAAAAAAGATTGTTCCTTGGAACAGAGAATGAGTAAGAATGTATAAGGATGAGAATTGATCTCATTAAAACACAAGATTCTGAAGGGGTGCCACAGAGTCGGTGCTTACAGTCATTTCTCCCGACTGGAAAAGTGTGTAGGACCAGAGAGCTGAGTCTCAATATAAAGGCTCAAATGTTTTGGGCTGAAATGAGGTGGAATTTGTTCACAGTGCTGTGTGAGAATTTGGAAATTTCTAGCCCCAGTAGTAAGGTATTCACATTTATTGAGAGTATTTAAGATAAGTTGACAGACACAAAGGCAATCAACAAATATGGGGATCAGAAGGAGAACTATTGAGAACCAGGATGAAGCTCAAGGGTCTGTATCCTGACATGCTATGATCTTATGCTCTGTGGATACTCAATAACAAACATTCTTGTTAAAGGGTTACTGAATTCAGACCAAATCTATCTATTGTTCATCTCAGATCAGCATGCATTTCTATTGAATTCTTTTGTTTTTGTTGAATCTAGGAGTATTGTGTAAGCATGAGTTCTGTTACCAATTTACGTCTAGATTCCTGAGTGTCAAACTGCTTTATTGCTCATGCTCTGCTCCTCTGAATATTCCAAAAATTTTGAAGCTAATATATTTCTGTTTTGTTTTCATCTGTTGGAAATGTTTTCTTGGACATGTTGAAGCTGTTCCACTTCTTTATGAAAAACAAGATTCAAATCAGTGCTGATACAAGATCAAGAAAACAGTCACAGAATTTGGAAATACATGAAGTTTCTGTTCAGCAGATCCAATTTAGCACATGACTTTAATCATTTCAATTAATAATGACTTCAAATATTTCATGACCATCTATTTTTATGTATATTCTACCTATATATTATACTGGCTATGCATTTGCTCAGAATTAATTGGAAACTATTGTTGGTAAACTGTCGGTAATGATAATGAAAAGTTCCTCTTTAAGTATTCATTAGAACTGCACTGAGAGGAGAGAGGACCTTTCCTAAAATCCAGATGAAGTTTTGTAAGATTTTCTCCCATTTATAGGTTGTAACTTCAGCAGAAGAGCAGGATAATAATTATTATCTTTTCCACCATTGCTATGCATAACTTCACCAGATTTATAGCACACATTCAGGTGACTTTCTCTGTAGAAATTCACCTCCACACCCTCCAGACTTTACACCACTATTTGCCTTTCTTCTTTACACATATGGTAGGATATCATACTTAATATAATCAATACATTAAAAGGGGAGTGCCTTGTCACTGCACAGCATGTTAATATGTAGAGGACACATCATAACTTCTTCACATGATATTTCAGAGCCATTCTCTCAGTCTGGAAATGTCCATTGCTTGAAGATACAAAGAAACTTGATTATTGGTCCTCAATGGGCAAGGCTGCCCGGCGTGACACAAATAGCCCCTCCTCCTCTTTCAGTCAAGTTGAAAAAGTTCACTTTACAGCGTAGTTGATAGTTCACCCACATGTGAGATGGATTGCTCGCTGGAAGATCAATTTGATCCATTTGATGCACAGAAACGTTTTACCCTGCTACATAAATATACAGTAATTCCTAATTTCAAGGTCTAACATTGATCCAAATCCATACCACTGTGAACAAGGCATGTTCAAGTGAGCTGTAAGTGTTACTGAAAGTAGAAAATGATGATAACCACAGTCACTGTCAATAATCTAGAACATCCTTTAATTCAAAATACCTTTGCTTAAGTTTTTATTCCTGGATTCAAATCAAAATCAAAAGCAGATTTGAATCATGTTTGACTACACAAGAATCCAATTAACACTGTAAAACAGATTGCCAGTATGAATCAGTGGAATGCTGTCAAATTGCTTGAATTATTAAATTGCATGTATTTTACAAGAATTAGTGAAGCTATTTTATTTCATAACAGTGAATTGGTGTAAGTATGAGAGGTCAATGTAAAGGCCTGGTGTAGCAAAAATTCTCAAATGACTTCTGAGCTTCTATTGATTCAATTCAACACAACTGCAAGACTATAAAATGTAATGGTGATAACGTGATGGATTCACCACAGCAGTTCAGATAAGCAATGGTAAATGTCCAAAATATGGAACTTGATTCAATGGATTCACTAATACCTTTTTCCAAATCTTACATCCCAACTTTCAACTTAAAATATAAAACACAAAGAATCTCTACAATTTACAAAATACTGAAACACATTCTTTTCCCTGGATGTAGTGGAGGAGTGGCAAATGATGGGGAAGTGCAAGATCACAGGTGCCAACTTAGCCAACAGTGATCAGGCATCTCTTCATTGTTTACAAAGTGACTCAATGGGTCTTAGCAACCTGGGGAGAAGCATTTCCCTCTCACCACCACTATCTCACAAGCCTTACCAATGACAGCCTGATCTTGAAAGTTGATTAAAAATACATTCAAAACAAGGAATACTCAAAGCTCAAAGCAATGCATGTACTCTTTATTCAAGGGCTCCTTACATCCTTCCTATCTAGAAATTCCTGGCGGCATTTTGCGCACAGGAGTGCTTTAAAAGCAACAGTCTGAGGATCAGGCACATGGTTGATTCATCCTTCTTCCATCACCAGCACCCTCAATCCCACCACCAACACCACAGAAAATAACAACTCAACCTCTCAGAAAGAGCCGAAGGTTAGTTAGTTACTATGGGACTCATTCATAATAAATGGAAACTCTTGTCAGTAGATAAACTGCAAAGGTGGAGAAATTCATTTGTCCATTACATACAAAGATGGTAAAAGTTTATATTTGTACGTGGACTTTAGAAATTCTGTGCACATGCACAATTTTCTTTTTAGGCGCTGAAATATTTAATGTAGGTCATTTTGGACTCCAAAAGGTTTTGGTACATTCAAAGAAATTTCGGCGCTCATTCCGGATTTATTTTCCTTCCCCGGTACCCCGCCCATCCCTCAGACAATGGGGTGAAGATTTCCAAAGTACAGTTGGTCTTTTGGTGCCAAAAAGAGTCAATATCCTTGATCAGGCATAGAATTTTTATGTGGTAGAGAACAGTGGTGTTACAAAAACCAAAAAAGGGATGGTGGCATGGCTTTACCTAATTTTAGATTTTATTACTGGGCAATTAATACCAGATATTTAATTTTTTGGATGCAAGATTTAGATGTAATTCAATGCCCTAAATGGGTACACCTTGAGCACCAATCAGTATTTGAATTTTCATTAGTCTCAATTTTAGGAGCTTCACTCCCCTTTCCACTTACCAAATTAAGTAAACATATGACTAACCCAATTGTTAAACATACAATATGAATATGGTATCAATTTTGTAAATTTTTTGGATTGAAGAATTTTAACTTGTCAAGTCCTATTCAATCTAATTTGTCCTTTTATCCATCTAGAGTTGACTCAGCTTTTTCCATATGGCAAAGGAAGGGAATAGTATGTTTTCGTGATCTATTCATTTATAACTGTTTTTCATCTTTTGAACAATTGCCTAACAAATACAATTTGCCTGGATCACAATTTTCCGAGATTTCCAGATTAGATTTAAAAAATAACACTACTATACCCTTTTACAAAACTGAAACTGCGGAGAATAAAAAATAGGTCTTAATCCTTATCAGAAGGGATTGAGAGCAATAAAATATGATTGAATTCTGTAAATACGTCCAGAGTCACTGGACAAATTTAAGAATGAATGGGAAAGCGAAGTCCAGATCCCTACACCTACAGAGACTTTGGAGAAAATTCTCCATTTAGTTAATCCATCTTCAATGCGTGCCCGACACTCGTTGATACAGGTTTAAGGTAGTTCAAAGGATCCATATGTCCAAAGATTAGCTAGTCCGTTTTTATAATCATAAAAGTCCTATATATGATAAAAGTAAAACCAATGTTTTTTTGTCCTGCCCTCTTTTGGAAAGATATTGGAAAACTATTTTTAACATTATTTCAGATATATTGAAGACTGATTTACAACCTCATACTGTAACTGTAATTTTTGAATTACCAACTACAGAGTCTGGCCACTTATCTGCTTCCGCTAATTGTATGACTGCCTTTGTTGCATTAATGGCCAATCTATCCATTTTGATTACATGGAAGGATCCAATATCCCCTACTACCTTTCAATGGTTCTCTCAAATTAGGTCATGTTTAAACTTGGAAAAAAATAGGAGTGGTACTGTTGATCCTTCGCTTAAATTTGAACATATTTGGAGTCAATTTATCCAATGTTTTCACATGATGTGGATGTACTTTCAATACCTTTTTTTATTTAGAAGAACTGAGTTGACGACGTAATATTGCTCTTTTCTTTGATGAGAAATTTTAGTCCAGTCTTTTCTTTGCTTTCTTGAAAATTTTCTGTTTAAGTTTAGTTTATATTGTTTATATATTTTTTCTTATTGATTTGATTTTTCTTTTTCTTTTTAATTTATATGATGAACATTGTTCTTTCCTTTCTTTTATATTATATTCATTAACTAAGAGATCGTTGGATCTACAGATTTCCTTTTATATTTTATTGTTCTGTATGATTATCTATGACATGATTGTTATCATGATCCCTTTGTAAGACATGTACAAACATGGATACTATATATTAATCTGTACATTTGAAAACTGATAAAGAAATTAAAAAAAGGAAGTGAAGGATCCAGTTGCAAAGCGAGGTTTTTGAGACCGATATCTGTGAGTTTGCAGTTGAATTTGCTTGCAACTATAGTATTAAAGGCGGAGCAATCGTCAATAAACAATAGTCTAAAGTTCGTGTATTTACTGTCCAGATGCTCCTGAGATGAGCATTGGCACACGGAGATTACGTCCGCTAGAGACCTGTTTAGGTGGTAGGCGAATTGCAGTGGGTCCATATTGTCCTGCAGGCTGGATTTAATGCGTGTAATGAGAAGCATCTCGAAACACTTCATGAAGGTGGGTGTCAGAGCGGTAGTCATAATGGCGCATTACCTTGCTCTTAACCCAGGTACCGGCATGATCGTGGTGTTCTTAAAGCAGGAGGGAACTTCAGATTGGAGCACGGAGAGGATAACAATGTCTGCAAATACCCCCTACATCTGATCTGTGCAGCATCTGAGGACATGCCCAGGCACACCGTCCGCGTTGGATGCTTCCCCTGTTCACTATTCGGAAGACAGGTCTTGAGTCCTCACCGTGATAGTGGGTTCAGGTACATTGGAGATTGTCGGGCTGGCTGGTGACATTACAACGTCCTCTGTTCAAAGTATGCACAGAATGCCTTCTCATTGGGAAGGAATGCGCAAAACGAAGGCGATGTTGCATGTCTTCGTTTTGCAGCCCCTGATAGCATCTAAGTCCTGCTACAACCGACGGCCAGTCTGGGACTCGATTTTGTCTGTCATTGACAATTCGCATCTCTGATAGCTTTACGGAAGTCGTATCTGGAGTTGCTGAACAAGTGGTGGTCACCTGATTTGAACGCCGCAATTATATACTTCAGCTGGAAGTAGATCTCCATTTTGATTCTTGGTTTCCGGCTTTGGAACCCCCGGATTGTCCTCTTTGATGTCCGTGAGGGTGGTGATATACTTGTCTAGGCTGGCTACTGAGTATTTGAACATGGAACTGTGTCCAGACCAAAGTAGCAGTGTGTGGGCTCATCGATTTTATTCGACCAACACTGTACGGCTTTCCGTCCCGGAGCCTCACATTTCTGCTTCTGTTTTTTTATGCAGTGAGAAGGAGCATATTCCGGTGGTCTGATTTTCCAAAGTATGGGCGAGGCTGACCCGGTAGGTATCTGTGGTGATTGCGCAGCAAAGGTAAGGAGAGTTTTGCCGCTACTGGGATTGGAAATGTGCTGCTTGTATTTTGGTTTATAATAATATGCCCAGAGAACGAAAGGAGGTGATTCGGCCTGTGGAGTTCATTCTTGTTTTGTGTGAGGTGAATCGAAGAACAATCACTTCTTCCATCTGCTCCCTTCAGCCCTGCAAATTCATGACTTGCAAATACTGATCCATTTCCAGTTAGAACGGTGCAGTTGCATCTGCCTCCACCGCTCAATGTGAAAGTTCAGGCCAGAGCCCAACTACTCACTTCAGAAAACAATTTTAGTAATGCTAGTTTTGTTCTTTAGTCAATCATCTTTATTCTATATCTCCCATATCTTGAGCCCTCGGTCAATGAGAACAGGATCTTTGTCCTCTCTGTCAGCCCTCCATTGTTCGTAACAGATTCCATCCCTGTGAAACCTCCTTGGCTATCAACCCATCCTCTCCAGTTTATGCCTATATTTTGCAGTAAATCCCATCTGCGCCACTTCTCAAGGTTTGATCGGTTTTTCCAGATTGTTGTCTTACACACTCCAGTGATGTTCGAGACAACAGCTTTCTTTAACATTTCATAATAACTTTGTCGCTCTCCTACTTAATGCTTTCATTTACAAACCTCGTGGCGCTTTTGTTTTACAGCCATTTCCACATGCTGGCTCGCCGCTGCCAAAGCATTGTCGTCAAGGAGGATGATGGTAGCAAATGGACGGAATGGGACCTGAAAACGAGCCCACAGGAAGACGGTTAGGGGCAATAACACATATATCTTTCTATCTTTTTATTTGGGTCACAGCGCCAGACAACTCATGGAAGTATCTCAGAGTCCGAATGCACAGAAGAAAGTTCCTCTAGTTAATTACACCAACCGATGGTGGACTTACCTTTGGTTTAAATGCCTTCGACCAGCTCATTTCTACCCATCGCCATTTAAGTTAGGTAATGATAGCGCGCCTTGGAGATGCGTCTCCGCCACTAAATATTTTTTGCCATCTGTCTGGAGGCAGACGATTTTTGACAGTATATTTACACCTTTGGTACCAATCTTCTGAATCCTGCTGCTCAAAGCTGTAACAATCAGAAATATCATATCCGTCAGTAGACTCTGCGGGGGACTGCGGAATAACAATGAGAATCAGAAGGATCCATGGTTGGAGAACAGGCGAAAATCAATGATTTTGTTCATCAGCCGACTTTATATTGCTGTGCATGTTCAAAATAATGCAATGCCAGAATTGGCAATCCGTAAATGATTCCGACACAGACAAATATTTGAGCACCTCGATATACATTGCTCAATAATCTGCCTTCAGGCTGCGACCTCTCAGTACCGGGAGAAACACGTGTGTCTCCGGACACTCGCAGAGGAAATTCATGCAAGTAATGAAAAGTAGAGTAAAACACCTCTTCTCTTTAATTATGCAGCATTGCACAGTTATGAATGTCACGTTGAGTTTTGAAATTCATATTCGGAAGACTTCGTAAAGTGACGGCTGGTTTCTTCAAAGCCGGTGTCTATCGACCTGTGCCGGAAGTTATCCGATTTCCATGCTTAGGCTCGAAATTAACCTCATCAATTGATGTGCATTGGACTAGGAAACAGTTCAACACAACTGGAATTTACGAAATCTGAAAATCACGCTGGGTTTACCCATCAATCATATTGTTTTGGAGTGTCCTTCAGATTGCACATATTTGGAAGGGAGAGGAAGGCGGCATCTTTGTCGTGCAATACAGCTATGCTTATCTTCAGAACAGCATGTGGATGACAAATGCTTGTAGGGAACAGTAGTTTATTTCATCCGATTTGTTTTCATTTCTGAGGATTATATGACGGCAGAAACAGAACTTCCATCCCAAATGTTATTTTTAAGGCTGTCCATGCGATCACTCGGAAGTCCTACTAATTCGTGAATGCACGATTCCAAGTTTAAAATCTGGAGTTTGTTCAGATCCCCACCATAATTTGGAACTCATTTGATGTAATTGCCTGCCATTAAAGCTAACTACGGATTTTAACTATCCTCTGAATAACTTGATTTCTGTTGAATTTGCTGGCACTTTTATCCGATTCTCTATTTACTTTCTTTCTCCAAACAATTTGCCGTTGATTTTATGATCAAGAGGACCATTGCATTTCTTTCACTCAAGGCAAGTGTATTTCAAATGGAACAGGGTGATCTGAAAGAAAGTGTCAATATTTTTCTTGTTGCCAGTAAAATTAACTGTTGCGTGTGTTGTATCATAGCATCTGAAAGAAAACAACTCTCCTCACAATCATATACTTTCAGCAGTTAGTTCCCGTATCAGAGCAACATGCCGCCTTTGTCATCAGTCCAGATCATAATCCCTTTAAATTGTCACTCACCTTCCAAAATTCTCTGTCATCTCCACTGTTGCTATGTTCTATTACAGACTATTTAATCAGAGATGGTGTCACTTATTCAATATTTCGTGTAACATTGATGCCAGAATTACATGTAATGAGCTTTATTGAGCGATCATGAAAATAAAACTTCGTTGACAATCATTCATAAATTCTTCTAATGATCCTCCAAAATGCTCAAGTGAGCTGCGCATGTCAGTAGATTCCAGCAACTACTGCAGAACACCTGCTAATTAGGTAAATAATGGCAAGATTTTATAAAACCAACTCACACTGTCTGGCGAAGATGACCCTTGTTTGGTCACTGCTGCTTTGGGAAATCCGAGATTTTGAACGAGAGGTGACACATTTAGAAATCTGGACGGGGCGTGAGTTTCGAAGCAAAGCTGTGCGTGGTCGCATGGCATTTCGGCTTTGAAGTGATTTATATCGGTGGTTGGGAAGTTGCTGTTCAATTGTCATGGCCAGACTGATTATGTGTCTGATCACAATTTACATCAATGTGTCGGATACCAAAAATGCAGGATGCTTCATCGTGTCATTGGTGCTCTGAAGACTTCCAAAGCTCTTTAAAGTTTACGATTCAAGGAGACTTAATTCAACCAGTAATCTTCTGACCTTTCTCCTTCTTAACTTAACGAAAAAAATAGTGGAGTCCACCTTAATTATTAAACTCAAATCCATTGCTTGTTTTCTGTCATACCCAATAATCCGCCACCAACTCGTCCATAATGTTAAGGCAAAAGGGATTCGTGGCATCCTGGCAAACGGGATCGAAAGTTGGCTTGGAGATTGAAAGCAGAGGACAGATGCAGATTGATGTTTCGTGACTGTAAGACTGTACTGGGTGGGGCACCACGAGGTAGATACTGGGACCTTTTCTGTTTGGAAGATGTGAACAACTGACTTGAATGAGAATGTAGTTGATCTGACTGGTAATTTTCCAGACGACACGAACAGCGGTAGAATCGCAGACAGTGAAGACGTTTCTGCGAGGGTGAAGAGGGACAGAAATCAGCTGCAATGTTGGGCGGAGCGGTGGCAGATGAAAATGTGTCCACTCCAAACAAGTGTCAGGTAACGTACATTGAAAAGTCAAATTCTTGAAAGAAAATTGAATAAATGACAGAGACCTCAGGAGTGATAACGCAGAGGGGCATTGGGATACTCCCTGAAAGTTCTGACATAGGTGATTAGATTAGCTATACCTACTTGCCTTCATGGGCGGAGGCATTAAGTACAAGAGTTGTGACTTCTGTTGTACCAGATCGATTCATCA
>JARFYF010000063.1:82830232-82842253 GCA_030265395.1 Rhina ancylostomus
CTCTGTGTCTCCTCTCTGTGTCTCCTCTCTGTGTCTCCTCTCTGTGTCTCCTCTCTGTGTCTCCTCTCTGTGTCTCCTCTCTGTGTCTCCCTGTCTTTTCCCCGCCTTCCCTCTCCACCAGCCTCGCTATCTCTTTTGTCTGCTCCGTGGAAGGTGGGATGAGCCATTGCCTGTGGAAATTACTCCCACAGTTCTGGCGCTTCCAGGATTTTGACCCAAGAAGCTGATATATGTCTGGTTTTGCCTTGGAGATGGTGGTGTTCCTGTGCATGCTCTGCTATTGTTCCTCAGGCTGGTGGCTTTGAGAAGTTTTCAGGGCTGGAAATCCTCTCTTTCCATTTGTCTCTCTTTCCCCCAATGTTTCTCACTTTCTCTCTCTCTCTTTCTCTCTGTCTGTCTGCAAATGAAAGCACAGTGATTGCTGGGAGGCTGCAGGGAGTGTTCTGCTGCGTTCAAGATGAAACATGATGCCTGTGTTGTATTTGGATAGTGTAATGCATGCTTCAAAAGGGAAAGTCATGCTTGAAGCATAATGTTTGCTTCCTAGTCTCTTACCATATTAAAGTGGCAGTTCCCAAGGCAAGGAACCTCTTCAACTCGTTGTGCAGGTTGGCAGATTTTCTAACCACCCTGAGCCCTCGAGCTCTCCAACAGTTGAATGGGCATTGAGCCAATATAGATGGATAATGATTGTGGTGGTCAGAACCTACAGTCAAAGGTCTTGATGCACTTACCTTTTTGAGATGGATGACCAAGGCAACAACCAACTTGAATGAGGACACTGCTGTACCAGGTCATGTAATGAGATGCTCTTTAGGCAACATTGAAACCAGGCTTACACCGTGTGCTATCTGCAGAATTTAGAAATGGTGAAGCCGATTGTGTGTTGCATGCTAATTAATGCCAACCCACCTGACCAATAGGCTCTGCGTGTCATGAATCATCACCCAAATCAAACCCTACTCAACACGAGCCTGACACTCACATTCAGATCCCATCAGAGTTGAGTAGTGTGGACAGGCTCTATTTCCCCAAGCATTTAACTAAAATACAGATCACATTGAGCCAATGTCTTCCAGTTAACATTTTATCCCCTAACGCACAAAACTATTGCAGTGGGCAATGTTTTCAGCTGAGTTGTGCTGTAGGATGAAAGATATTAAAAATACTTTCAAAGTAATTAGTGGTGTGCCAAGTATTGAACTTATTTGAACCTATAGATGTATAACATGTATCTATTCATATATATACTGCCATCAGGCAGGAGGTAGAGGAGCCTGAAGACCCACACTTCAAGGTTCAACAACAGCTTCTTCCTCACTTCCAGACCTGAAAATCCCCGAAAAACATGACCTCAGACTATATTTCTTTTTCTCCTTCTCAATTTGCACTTGTGTTGTTATGTTTAATTTTTAATTTGTTGTGTATGTAATGTATAATTTATGTTAAGTTTATGTTAACATGTTTGTAACATACTGTGCTTCAAAAAGCTAATTTTGATGGCACTTATACCCTGTTTATGTACGCCTATGACAATGAACTTGAACTTGATGTGGCACTAATATAGTGGGATAGCAGTATCAAACAATTAAATATGCAGTATTAGAGTGCTTAATGTTGCATTAGTATAGTGTCTAAATGGAATGAAGAGAATTGTGAGCATTAACAACTGAATTCTCTTGCAGTATATGCCTGTTTATAATTGACTAGTGGTTTAATTTGGGGTTTAAGGAATGGGGTATTAATGCGCGCGATGAGTATCTACCATAATTCCCTCTATAGGAGTCCTACTATTGAGTTGGGTTGTGACTTTGTGTCAACTTTCAATGACTTCAGTGCAAAACTTTGATGTAATGCTGAGGGAAAACTGCACTGCTCCACATACTGGCTTTTGGAGGCCCCGAAGCCCTGCCTGAACAACTCAGGTGGGCGAAAATATGCTGTTGTACAATTTGAAAAGAGAAGTTTCACCTGGTTGTTCGAACCAATACTTATTCCCCAATTAACAACAACAAATCGGATGATCTACTTACTATTACGTTCCCGTTACTGGGAGTTTGCTGCAAAGAATTTGGCTGCTACATCTCTACACCTCACTGGCTATATAGCATTTGGGATATCCTGCAGTTGCGAATGGCGCTATGGAAATGCACATGTTTAAATGTTCTTCTTTGTTAAAGGTTGCTTCGCTCTGTAATATTTACATTTGTCTTTAGGGGACATTTTAGCATTTTGGATTACCTTGTATGTTTTACGGATCTTTCAATATTCAATGCCTTTGCTCATTTCTTGCACAATATATTGCTGGTGGTGTTTCTCACGTGTACTCGTGGACCCTGAACCAACTGACTGAGACAGAGAGGACCATCATTTCTATATGTATTTCAGTGGAATACTGCATTTAAGTAAGCTAACTCCCATTCAATGAACCCTATGCGGTTAGAGTGTATTGGAAACATTTTATTCGATTATGGTTTTTCGTTTGCTGTGGTTAAAATTGGGTCATAATATAAGAAAATAATCTTTCAAAATTTAAGGGCATTTGCTTGTAAAGTACAATTGCAACCTGTTCCATAGAACGGACAGAACATTTGACTTTCTCTAATGACTAGATTTTTCAATTAATCATTTTAATTTATAGTAGATTTCTTTTATTATTCTCCAAAGAAACCCCACAATTCGTGTCTGAACCCAATTAAAGACAAATTCAATCGCCTTTTTAAATGTGCTCCTTCAGAATCTCCATAAGCAATATGAAATGTTACGATTTGGTTTTGCGCTTTCTTCAGTTGTACTTGTCAATTATGCGAATTTGACAGTTAATGAAAGCCTTGAAAATTGAAATAATTTGTTCAACACAAACACGAATCAACACACATTTATTTATAGCATTGAGAAAAAGGCTTGAGCATTTTGCAACCTTGCTGTGTCTCTGAGGCAAGAAGTACTTCAGAAGTGCGGTCTGTTTTATTGGAGCAGTTAATTTGCACACAGTAAGTTCACATAAAAAGTAATGTCACTGTATCCTGGTGTAGAATTTCTTCAGTGCCTCCAAATCTACATTTAATGGCTACATAAAAATTCAATGAAACCTGATGCTCTAGGCCTCAGCCATTACTGAATCGCCAATACACAAGGAAAGGCCGTTGGTTTGCATGTTTCACCGGTTTGGAGTGCACAAAGGAAATTAGGTAACTCTGCTTTACTGAGGATAGCTGGAGTTGGGGAGAGAGGTGGAATGTTGTGGATTGGAACAATGTTGGCTGCTGGCGATTGGTGGTGGGAGGATACCTGTAACTGCTGGTCAGCGAGTCAGAGGGCAGCAATTGCTGGTCACGGAGTGTGATCCCTAAAGCAGGCACGGTAGTGTAGAGGTTAGCGTAACGCTTTACAGCGTCTGTGACTCAGGTTCAATTCTGGCCACTGTCTGTAAGGAGTTTGTATATTCTCCCCAGGTATGTAGGTTTCCTCCCACTTTCCAAAGACATACAGGTTAGGAAGTTATGGGCACGCTGTGTTGGCGCCAGAAGTGTGGTGACACTTGCGGGCTGCCCTGGAACACTATGCAAAAGATGCATTTCACTGTGTGTTTCGATGTACACGTGACTAATAAAGAAATCTTATCTCTTAATGTTCCCATTATCACCTTCC
Source organism: Rhina ancylostomus (assembly GCA_030265395.1). Lineage (NCBI taxonomy): Eukaryota > Metazoa > Chordata > Chondrichthyes > Rhinopristiformes > Rhinidae > Rhina > Rhina ancylostomus. The sequence goes on from JARFYF010000063.1 coordinate 82,833,884, forward strand.
TTATTTATCCAGCTCGCAGCTTCCTGGCTCCATCTTCTGCCCTTGTCTATCATCCACCCGCTTCTGTCTCCCAACTCCATCCCTCCCCCTCCCCTACTTGACTCCACTGGCCTGACATCCTTTACCCAACTGTTCAGTCTACCAATTCCCTCTGACCCCTGTCCATCCACTTGGCCATCTCCCCTCTCCACTCTCGGCCCTGAGGCAGGGTTTCAACCCGAAATGTTGACAATTCCTTTCCCCACACAGATGCTGCTGGACCTGCTGAGATCCATCAGAAGATTATTTGCTGTGTGATCAGTGGGGAGGGAGAGGGCCATTATATGGTGGACATTCGGGGTCAGGTAAAAATTGCGATTCTGCTGGGAGGAAAGTGTGGTGTTAGTATTATAGAACCCTGAAGGAGAGTTGGTAAATAGTTTAATGGTGGTCTTCTTGATTTAGGTTTGCAATGCTGGGGTGAGAAGGCTCCTTCTGCACAAGCAGAAGGTTCAGAGGCATATGGGCCAAATGCAGGCAAATGGGATTAGGTTAGATGGGCATCTTGGTCAGCACGAACGAGTTGGGCTGAAGGGCCCATTTCTGTGCTGTATGACTCTGTAGCAACCTGTGGACAGTGCAGATGGACTTTAGCAAGGCCTTTGACAAAGTCCCACATGGGAGGCTGCTCCAGAAGGTTCAGTTGCTTGGCATTCAGAATGAGGTAGCCAATTGGATTCAACGTTGGCTTAGCGGGACAAGCCAGGGAGTGATAGCAGATGGTTGTCTCTCTGACTGGAGGCCTGTGACTAGTGGTGTGCCACAGGGATTGGTGCTGGATCCTTTATCATCTATATTAATGATTTGAATGGTGTGGTGACCTGGATCAGCAAATTTGTGGATGACACCAAGACTGGAGGCGTTGTGGACAGTGAGGAAGGCTATCAAAGCTTTTGATCTTGACCAGCTAGGAAAATAGTCTGAAAAATGGCTAATGGAATTTAATGGAGACCAGTGTTAAGTGTTGCATTTCGGGAGGACAAACCAGGGTTAGACATGTACAGTCAATGGTAGGGCTCTGAGGGGTGAGGTAGAATGAAGGGACCTGGGAATACAGATCCATTGTTCCTTGAAAATGGAGTCACAGCTAGACAGGGTTGTAAAAAGAGCGTTTGGCACTTTGACCTTCATAAATCAAGGCGTTGAGTACAGGAGTTGGGATGTTATGTTGAGGTTGTCCAAGACGTTGGTGAGGCTGAATTTGGAGTATTGTGTACAGTTCAGCTTGCCTACCAACAGGAAAGATATCAATAAGATTGAAAGAGTGCAGAGAAAACTTACAGGGATGTTTCTGGACTTGAGGACCTGAGTTATAGGGAAAGGCTGAATAGGTAAGGACTTTATTCCCTGGAGTGCAGGTGAATGAGGGGAGATCTAATAGAGGTATACAAAATTATGAGGGGTATAGGTAGGGTGAATGCATGCAGGTCATTTCCCCTAAGGTTGGGTGAGATTAGAACTAGAGGACATAGGTTTAGGTTGGAAGGTGAAATATTTAAGGGGAGTCTGAGGGGGAACTTCTTCACTCAGAGGGTGGTGCGAGTGTGGAACGAGCTGCCAGCGGAAGTGGCAGATGCGGGTTCAATTATAACATTTAAGATAATTTTGGATAGGTACGTGGATGGGAGGGGTTTGGAGGAATACAGTCCAGGTGCAGGTAGATGGGTCTAGGCTGAAGATCAGGTCGACATGGACTAGATGGGCTGAAGGGCCTGCTTCTGTGCTGTAGTGCTCTATGACCCTATGACAGAGATGAGACAAAGAATTTTCTCTGAGATGGCCATGAGCTCTTGGAACTCTCTTCAACCAAAAGGCAGTGTACGGAGACCCTTTGAATACTCTTCAGGTAGATGGACTCTCAATATTCAGGAAGGTCACTGCAGGAAGACAGGAATTCAGAGTTAAGGCTGCAACTTTTTCATCTACGATCTCACTAACAGTAGTGCAAGTTTGAGGGGCCAAGTGGCCTCCTCCAGCTCCTAATTTCTACATTCAGATGAGAAAAGATGTATCTGACAAGCACCCAAAAGAAAAGACAAAGCAATAGAGTGTTGTGACTTGGAAGAGGTTTACACTCAATAAAAGCACTTGGGATTTCCCTTGCCTTCCTGGCATAGTGATATAATTTGGCACTTGAAATGAGAGACAATTGTTTTTAAATAAGACACTTGGACAAGATCCACTGCTGTAAATTTCAGATAATCAGACACTCCAGTATTGAACGCTGGGAAGAAAGGCTCCAAGGATTCTGACGCCACCGAAAGCATCAAATGCAGAGGTGAGACAACAGCACAAAGGGTGGAGAGCGAGACGAAAGAGAGTTGCAGAGGGTGAGAGAGAGTGTAGCACATCTCAGCAACTGGAAGGCAAGGTGAGTAATGTTCAGCAGAGGATAAGTGTATAAATCATACGAAGGCAAATTAGGTGTGGTTTAGGATGGAAAAGAACACCAAGTGGCAGCAAGATTTAAGCATGAACATCTGGCTGGGAAGCTGATGCTGGAATTTCCAGTGTGCAAGGCAGATCTGATTACCACTGGCTTCATGAAGTTTCTTTACTTGTTTTCTGCTCATCAGACTACATGTTGAGAGGGCATTCATAGCCTTGACATCATTAAGCCTGATCTGGCCTGACTTTTGTGCACAGTATGTGCTGTAACCTCTGGATCATGGTCCTAGGAACACTGCAATCCAGTGTTTTCACCAAGGGGGTCTGCCGAGGGTAGAAGACTCAGGGGATGGTGGGACCACAGGTGAACAAAGCTAGGTGAATGCTGAGAAATTTGATGGTGGAATTCACGAGCAGAAAGTGGGAAAAAGAAGACTGGGAATTGGAGGTCAAGAAAAAGATTATTTCTCCATGCTGTTATATTTATTTAAAAACAAAAAGCATCAGTTAAAAATAGAAAGCAAGGACTGCCAACATCCCAAAATGCTGTGCAGTCGGTGAAGTAATATTGAAGTTCGACTATTAATAATGCAGATTCACAGCAGCTAATTTGTGCTACAATCTCCCACAAATATCAAAGTGATAATGAACAGATAAATAAGATAAGATTTCTTTATTAGTCACATGTACTTTGAAACACACATGCACCTTTTGTGTGGAGTGTTCTGGGGACAGCCCGCAAGTGTCGCCACACTTCCGGCGCCAACATAGCATGCCCACAACTTCCTAACCAGTACATCTTTGGAATGTGGGAGGAAACTAGAGCACCCGGAGGAAACCCATGCAGACACAGAGAGAACTTACAAACTCCTTACAGACAGCAGTGGGAATTGAACTCAGGCCGCTGGCGACGTAATAGTGTTACGCTAACCACTTCCGTACCATGCTGCCTAAAGGCCTAAATACTGGCCTGCACACCAGGGCTAATAATCCCAACTCTTCTTCTAAGTTGCACTATTAGAATATTTTAGGTGTACACAAGAGCACACAGGACATCAGCTCAACATGTGATACAAAAGCCAACACCCTCAATGGTGAAGTATTTCCCCAGTATTGCACTAGAATGTCAGCCTGGACTTTTTCTGTGTTCATGTCTCTGGGCAGAAACTTAACCCTCGAAACATCTGAGTCACCATGAGCCTGCTGCCAAATGAGCCACGACTGACTCAACTACAAATGCTCAATTAAGTGTATAAAAATCCGAGATAAACAAATATAAACAAAATTCTCAGCCAATGTGACACATCATAGGACCTGTCACCTTCTCTGATGCATTATCTGGACACATTTGTTTTTCAGTCCGAAGGGGAGAATATACCATTTCTGCCATCTGGCAATCTTGAGTTGATGCAAACAAATGGGAGTGTCTGTCCTAATTCATGAGATATAAAGAATCTGTTATTTTCCCTGCCACTATCACTGATGTGACAGGGCTGATGACTCCATTATATTCTTTGTCCTTTGAGCCCTTGAATGAAATCTTGGAATTTAATTCCACTTAAGAAATGAAAAATACAAATATCATTGTGATTAGTAATGATCTGGATCGATTCTTCCCACTTTTTAATCAGGGCAAAATTATTTAACTTTGTTAAAGTCCAGTTGTTCTGATTTTTATTATTTTATTCATAACGTGTGTGTGTGTGTGTGTGTAAACACACATAGTTTGTGTGTCTGTACATGTGTGTGATATGTGTACATGGTTCTTATATGTGTGCATGGCGCGTGCAGTGTATTTGGTTTGTTTAAGTCTATATGTGTGCACATTTACATATTTGTATGTACGTGTTGTTGAAAAGGTCAAATTTATTGTCCTTTATATAATGCTGTGCCTTCCTGAACTTATGCACTCTGTGTGGTTAAGGTACTCCCACAGTGCCACTGGCATTGCAAGACTATAGCCCAATGAAAACAAAGGGAAGACAACCTATTGCCAGTTCGGAAGGTGTGTGATTTGGAGGAGAACTTGCAGGTGGTGGTGTTCCGATATCCTTGCCCTTATCTGTTGCAGAGGTCGAACATTTGGGAAGTGATGTTGAGAAACTTCAATATACTGTATGTTCCCGCAATACATCTCATAAATGGTGCACACTGCAGTGATAGAGGGACTGAATCATCCTCTTACAGGCAGTTTTGTTCTGGTTAGTACTGAGCATCTTTTGGGTGTACTCATCCAGACAAGCAAAGAATATTGTGTCACTTTGCTGGATTGAGCCTTGTAAATGGTGGAAAGACCTCTGGTGAGTGAGGAGATGAGTCACTCACTACTCTATTCCCAAATCCCTGACCTGCTCTTGTTGCCATAATGATTAAGTTTTGGTCCAGTTTAGTTTCTCAACTGAAACACAGTTGAAATGCAACAATGGGAATAGCAAAAACCACTTAAATTCCACAGCATGATGACGCTGCATATTATGGGGCAGCCAATGGAGAAAATTCCCGTAAAATGCCCTTGAGATTAATCATGCAAAAACAATTATCCTTTCCATTCACTAACTATTGTAGGGTAAATTGCAAGCATGAACCAGAAAAATGGAGATGCAAATGGCCTGTGAGAATTGCAATGCACTGGTGTGTAGCTGTGTTATTTGGATAACCTGTTAACGGCCCTGGGTTTTGATAATAAAATATTAAGGCTATAAACTGCAAGCGCTGGCATTATTTAATTTTCTGTTATTATGCATAATCCAAGAAAGTCAGTTATAAAATTGGCTGCTCTTTCTTAAATAAAACAAAGTTTCTGTGAACTGGTGATTTTTTTTTTAGCCTTTAATGAGCCAGAACTGACTGTATTCATAAAAGGTTAGCAAAACATGCAGAACATATCCTATATATTTCTTTAGTTTCTCTTCATTAGTGACTTACCAAATTATCCAGAAAACTTTATTAAGCAGTCTTGACCCTGTGCTTTCTTGTGTGTCTATAGAGGGTGGGGGCTAACTGACAGTCCAAAGTCGTTGAATCTTGCTTCGATGCAATCTGTCACCAAGTGAACCTTAAAATGAAGTTTCCCACTACAAAGTAATACAATGCAAGAATCATTCAGGTTTCCCATATGTTTTCAGGATTATTGAATTCCATTGATATTGAATTACATTATCAATTGCCCTAAGATTTGCACTTGTCTCACTGTATTGAAGGATACTTCTAAGAGCTATTTGCAGTTCAGAGCATAAATTCAGAAAATGTAAGTCTGGTCGAAGCCATGTTCAAATTATATTGTTCAGTGGATCAAAATTATGGGTTAATCATCTTGAAGACATGAGGCTGCTTTACCATGTTAAATATCCTATAGGGCTGCAAGTTGTTGCTGCTATCTATGCATTCAGCATAGTTGGTCACATTACAGCATCTTCTTTGATATAATTTAAAGCCTCTTTGTCGTGTAAGTGAGTAAAGGAAGGTTGATTATTGAAACATTCAGACCATTAATGCTGTATGTTTGTGTAGCTAATTATATCAAGCCCACTGGTCCCTTACTTGACACATGGCATGAGAAGCTACAAAATGGAACCAAGTTGACTGGCACAACCAATTCATCTGCAGACTGAAAAAATGCCGTGAATAGCTATCTCCTGCCATTTTATCTGAATCAAATCAAAAAGTCTTTGTTCTGAATAAAAAATGTTCTTGGTTTAGAAAGGCACTTAATGAGTTAATGGAGCAAAATTGTACAGTAGAAAAGCACTTGGTTCCTCTGTAGAGAGTTTGCAATGCCACAAAATTAATACACAAGTTTGCTGAGATAAAAGTGGAAGTTCTAAGATGGGTCTGGTATTAAACAGCCAATACCAAATGTTTGTTTAATATGACTTTGAAATACATGAAAAACATTTTGTTTAACAATTCAGTTTTGTCTTTGCCACCAAGATCAGTCAATGGGAGAGCAGTTCCTGGAGGGAAAGAGTAGGAGAGACATGGGAATACCCAATATCACCAGAGAAAGGATCACAAGATCAAGTATTGCAGGTTCAGGGTGTGAAGGGAAAGAGAGTCCAGAAGTAGTGAATTACAAAGAAATGTGGCCAAATCCAGCAACTTCTTGTTAGGTGAAAAAACACAGCAGCAAATTATAAATCTGATAAAATATCAAAAAGCATTGCAAAACTGCCGAAGCAAATGGGTGACTGAACACCACGGGTCAACTAGTGCTATACTTGTAACTACAGCGTAACAGATAATTGTTTTCACGATAAAATTGTTGACATATCATTTGAGGTAGGGCATTGTCATTACATGACTGGCACTCAAAACCATGACAGAAATATCATAACACAGAAAGTAAGCTTGCATTGAGAGGAAGTTCACATCCTATGTCAACCTTTCTAGGCACCTTTGGGGAAGTAGCATAGAACAGTGCCTCAAATACTAAACCTAGCACAGTGTCTGATCTTCAGCTCTGTTGTCTACAGTGGAATCAAATTTCAGATTAAGCGTATGCACAAAATTTCTACCCTCACAATTCCAAATATGTTATTGACATCTAGCAAAAGAAAAAAGGAGACATATTTATATCACATATGGACTTCCCCAAGGCACTGAGATCCAACAAAATACTTTTTTGAAGAGTTGTTAGTGCTATAATGTAGGCAGCCCACTTTCACTCAGCAAGCTCCCACTGCTAGGTATATGTTTTTGGTGGGTTCTTAGCATCTAATGAAGTTCTTTTCTGAATGCACAGAAATGCAGTGACATGCATGAGACAGGAGGAGCTCAGACCAAGTTGCGTTTGGTTTAGTTAAGGACCCCTCACAGACTGTATCTGGAAACTTCAACAAAAGATCATAGCAACCAACGAGCAATCAAGCAAGCCACACAATCCTTAAAGGGTGACAGCCTAAAAACAATGACCATTGCTCAGAATGAATATTACATCAACAACATACCCAAAATTAGAAATGCAGTAACGTCCAGAGATGTTGATTAATATATTAGACAGAGCACCAAGGAAAATACTCCTTCTTTGAAATAGTATCAAGGGATACTATTTCAAAGAACCTTGGGAAAGACAGCACCTCTGAGAGTTTACTCCACTGAAATCTCTAAGAATAGAACTTGATTGAATTGATTGATTGATCTTTCTGAGAAAGAGGCAAGAGTATTACCAACAAAGAAAAAGATTAACAAGAATACTACATCCATCTTGTGGCGGATAGCCAGAGGAAAACCCAACAAACTGATCAATAGGTGCACATGTAAAATCTAAAGAAAAGTCACAGCAGCACCAAAATCTAATGCCTGTAATGCACCCATTATTGATATTATTTATCAGCTATAGTCAACACTTCCCAGATGAGATAGCACACTCTGTGAGAGGTGAAAAACTAATTAGTTTATGTGAGATGCCTCCAGCCTTACAAGAAACTTACAAGGATTTTCCAAAGTAAATACTTCACTTACCAAAAAGTAATTAAGTCCATCTTAACCTTGGGCTGTGCTTATTTAAAGACAATAGAGACTCTTTGTCTTAAAAGCCACAAATCTCCAACATAGTATTGCTTTAAAGCATTATTCATATATGATACAACACAGCTAGTCTTACGAAACACCTTCTTACCAACCTTGTAGTAAATCTGATTGTGAACAAAGGTTTTTCTTCAGATAATGTTGCTCTAGCTCCAGTCTTTAGAAATGTGTTTTTCAAACATATAAGAACCTTAGGAACAACACACAAAAAGCTGGAGGAACTCAGCAGGTCAGGCAGCATCTAGGGAGGGAAATGGACAGTCGATATTTCAGGTCGAGACACTTCATCTGGATCGGGTCTCAACCCGAAACGTCGGCTGTCCTGCTCCCTCCATAGATGCTGCCTGACTTGCTGAGTTCCTCCAGCTTTTTGTGTACTGCTCCAAGTTGCAGCGTCTGCAGTCTCTTGTGTTTCCA
>JARFYF010000063.1:83328673-83343916 GCA_030265395.1 Rhina ancylostomus
GCTGTGTGCGTCTGCTGTGCGGTCAGAATGCAGTGAAAAGTAGCCCCCTCCAAAGTAAAACTTCTCTTGTGATCAGAGCTGCATTACCTTGAAGGAACAAATGAATATAATAGTTGGAGTGATAACAGATTGCCAGGAGCACACAGCAGGTCAGGCAGCAGCTGTGGTGAGAGGAAGTTTCAAGTCGGTGACCTTTCATTAAGTGCACATGCTTTCCCTTAAGGCAGGATAGCCATGTTGCTTGTGATTAGTGACATTGCAGGTGTGAGGAATAATGTCACCCTCGATACTTTCAACCTGGCACTTTAGTAGTGAAGAGGAATGGCAGTAGTTTTCACGATCACAGATAGCACAAAACTATTTTAGTGTGATGCTTTTGCCAAGAAATAATTGGGAGAAGTTGAGTAATATTCTAGCTCTTGAATAGAGTGGCTTGCTAGGCCATTTCTAGCCTGAACAGCAAATGAATCAAACTGAGCTTCACATCGCACAAACTCTCCCTGCTATTTTTAGTTTTGAGCTCATGCCTTGCTGGTGAAAGCTTCTATTGATTTTAAGTAGAGAGCCTTTGCTGCATACTTAATATCCAGATGAAGAGAAAATAATTACCGGTAACCAGCAGAAATTTTGGAAAGGACATCCGTACTCAGTAACGCTGATGAGAGTTCAGAAGCAGGTGACAGATGTGAGTGGTCAAATGGAGACTGTTGGAGAAAAGCAAGGAGTGTGGAGTAAGCAAAAGGATAATAACTTGGATTAAAAAGTGATTAGAAGTTACTCAGTGGAGAGTAGGGGTTAAGGACAGTTTCCCAAGAGATACAGGAAGTAGAAAGCAGTTCTAATCAGTGGCCACGTTGGTGATGAACTGGACATAGGGTCAGAGATGGCCTGTTTCAGATTTGCAAATGAAGATAAAAAAGAGGCTTTATAAATAATTCTGAAGACCATGGGATGTCATTGGAACATCTTAATACAATGGGCAAGAAAGTAGCAGATAGAATTTAATGTAAGTGTGTTGATTTGAAATTAAAATGTTAAATAAATTATACTTTGGTGAATAGTTGGATGCTCATTGAATTAATCATTGAAACACCAAACATATTAGCTTTGAAGGACAGGTTGGGTGGTTGGTGGAAGGCCATGGCAATTGGAGCAAAGGAAAGGGTAGAATGGTTGTCATTGTACTGGACTTCTGATCCAAAAACAGGAGTTCAAATCACCAGAACAGCTGGAGAATGTAAATTCAGTTCAATAGTTTTCTCACAGCAGTGGCATTATCAATAAAGAAGATCATGAAGCCACCAAATCGTTACAAAAACTTATCCAGTTCATGAATCTACTTGACTGACTCCAGCCAGTCCTATACCAGTGTCTCGAACAACCCTCTGAAATGGCCGAGAGAGCTATTCTACTCTAGGGCAACTCGGAATAGGTAATCAATGCCGGCTTTACCCAGCATCATCCATATCCAAAACTGAAGTAAATAAAACTTTTCCTATACAGACAATGTTACAGTTTACAAAGAATGATGACTTTTCATTCCACACAATGCCATCACGACTATGATTTGAGCAAAATAGAAATCTGAAATATTAGGTGGAATCCACATGATGTGCTGCCTCAAGAAGGAAATATCCGTCTTCAAAGATCGTCACCATCAGGGCCATGCCATCTTCTCACAGCTACCCTCGGGCAGGAGGTACAGAAGCATGAAGTCCCATACCACCAAGTTCAAGAACAGCTAGTCCCCTTCAACCATTTGGTTCTTGAACCAATCTGCACAGCCCTAATCACTACAGTATAGCAACACTATGACCACTTTGCACTACAATCAACTTTCTTTTTTTGTTCTAATTGTGTTCTTTCTTGAAAAAGTTGTGTATAATTTATGTTTAATTTATATTTTCTTGCGAATGTTGTGTACCTGGTGCAATTTGCATATAATGCTGCTGCAACTAAGTTTTCCATCGTACCTGTGCGTGCATATACTTGTGCAGATGACCATAAACTCAATTTTGACTTTGACTTTAGGTCAGTCATTAGCAACCACACTGTGTTTTTGGACAAAGGAGAAGTTCTAATTTCAGAAATAACCGTAGAATGGAGATTTTTGTCTCGTGCAATAACCAAATATGTCACAGAGGACAGTTTTCGCAGTTCTTGCCCATGCTGGATTGAGAATATCATGGTGAAATTTTACTTAAGACATTTTACTTAAGTTGTGATGAATTTCTGTTCTGTTAAACATGCCTGGAAGTATGATAGCATAAGCCTTTTATTGCAGTGCAATGTAAATGAAAGTTAAATCACGTTTGCTACCATTTCTGGATCAAATCATGGCAATCATGAAATTCACCTGGTCAATTTTGGTCACATTATCTGAGGTATCCTCATGCAATTTCCATGTTGGGAGCACTGAGGGGAATGTAGATTGTGTTGTCCTGAGAGAGCCAGTCATTGGGCACTCCCAGGTCCATGTGCTTCTAGTTCCATCATGGTGACCTCTAGGTAAATAAGGAATTTACTCACATCCTCAGGTCAAACCCATGCCCTACTCTGTTTGACCTCAACCCCCATTCACCAACATGTGTCCCCCCCACCACATTATTTCCCCAATGCAACCGCTTCCTATCACTACCACTCCACCGCATCCCCTCACCTTCCTGACTCGCCCACCCTTTTTGCTGTCTGATCTTCAGTCCCCTCTCACTCTCTCACTCAAATGCTGTGCTCCAATACGAACCCTGGCCAGCTTGCCATTCCCCAGCCTGTAGCCAACCTCTGGAGCTGGTCCCGGGCACGGAGACAGGCTTGGCACACTAGCATACACAAAACCCTGTGGCACCAGGTTACTTGCAACTGCTTTAGGCTGCACTGGAATATCCAGGGTGCAGTTTTTCCAGCGTAAGCATTTTGTCATCCCTTCACACAATTACTTTTGTTTGGACAGCCAGTTTCCATCCAAAGAGCTTGTTATCTTCAGTTGAATTTAAGAGAAGAATAAGGGCATAAATGGAAGTCTGAGTGCCTGAAGCAAGTTAGACTTTCCTCTGCTCTTTGCATCTCATTGGTGTGAATTTATGTAAAGATGTTAATGTAAACACAGGCTTATTGATCCTTTTGCACGGAGGTGCCAGGAATTGACTGATTCACAAGGCTTACTACTTTGTTTTCTGGCTTTAACACCTAATTGTTGGGATTCAAGTTGGCAGTCACGCATAGAGGATTGTTATTAACTGACAAGGCAAACAGTGCAGGAGATATTGTATGGAAAGCTGACTATAAACTTTCCATCACAAAAAAGGCATTCCTTCACTCAGAAACAAACCAGAAGTGATCAGGAACACTCAGCAGATCATTTGTGGCGAGAGAATCAGAATTAACGTTTCAGGTCAATGAACCTTCATTGGTTGATTCTTTTGTCCCTCTCCACAGACGCTGCCTGATCTGCTGAGTATTTCCAGCCCTTTTTTTGTTTCAGAATTCCAGTGTTTGTGGTTTGTTTTCCTTCAGAATGTTAATGGCAAGGATTGTGCCATTGAACACAAACTTGTGAATCATTGAATGCAGAGTGACCAAGTCTCAACAGGAATGCTTTAGTTCAGAGCACCACACTGCAGAAGTATATCAGGGCCTTGTAGATGGTGCAATAGAGATTTACTGAACTGCCGACTGGATAAAGGGCTTGAGTTTAGTGACTAGAGGTGTTGAGCTTGTTCTTGTTGAATCAAACATGGGTGAGAGGCAGTTTGATGAATAATTAACGAAAAATGAGTTGCAGTGATGAAAGCTTCAGTAAACGGATGATGCAAATTTAAGTGATTGGTAGAAAGAAACCAAGACACTGGGGAAACGTTTTGTTTTACAAGCCATTTATGATCTAAAGAGTGGTGTCAAAAAGGATAGTAGAAGCAGATGAGCATCCAAAATAGAACTGAATGATTAGCCAAAGAGAAAATATTTGCAGAGCATCAGGGGTGCGAAATCAATCAGAGAGTTCTATCAAAGACCTGGCACAGGCATGATGGGCCAAGCAGGCTTTTTCTGTGACACGTGATTATATGATCAAATCACAAATCCCTCTGTAATTACAGCAGGTTCTTATATAATTTGTTGAAACAACAAATGATTGTGATAAATGAGAGAAACTTTTGTGTTTGGCTTCAACTAGTATAGATTCTCAGTGATGCTTTGAAGATCTGAATAACAGTGAAGGATGGAAATAATTGCTTGGGTCTCTGTGCTTATTTGGGAAAGACCTGCAAAATAGGCTTCGTGCATTTCTCGTCTGAATGCACATGGAATCACAATGGAATCACAATAAGAGTGATAGACTGGGTGGTTCTTCCAGAACAGAAATTCTGCTTTACACTTCCCCAGTGTGGAAGGGGGGAGGAACAGACTAAGATTGTGAAGTTTGCAAAGATATTGAGAATGGACAGGTTGAATGTAGTGACAAGCACACATGGCTTCCTCCAATGTTTTGACATTTTGTGCATTCTACAATTCTAAATTAGCACAAAGGGCAATGCATTTGGATCAGTGCCATCCCTATATGATGGGAACACTTTGTTACCAGCCTGGTTATGGCTCGAGGCAATGTTTTGGCTGTCTGACAGCTTTTTCACTCAAGATCTTGTGCCTGAGATTTTCCCAAGGTTGATGGCATTAAGCAGTGTGTTAGCGATGTCACCTACACTGATGTGTTTGTGACCCGCCCCTGTCAACTGCCACTGTAGTGCTCACTTGCTACATTGTCTCCTGGTCTAGTAATGCCTTCATTTGATTGTCTCATCTCAGTTTGCCTGGGTTTGGTTCTTTCTGTGATCTCCTCCAACCCTCTGGATACTCTGCATTTCTCCAGATTTCCTTCACACCGGGCCTGGGGGGGGGGGTCATCTCTTTGGCTCCCAAGACCCAAATTTTTGGAATTTTCTAACTCAGGGCCTTTCACCTTTTCCATTTGTAATGTTCCTCAAATCCTATCCCTTTTGGCTTTTGATCACCTGCCCTAGTATCTCAGTGTCACATTTTGTGTAATTGGGTTGATCTTATGAAACATCTTGAGATGTTTTACTATGTTAGAGGAGCCTGCTGATGGGAAGTGGTTGCCACTGGCAACAATAGCGTTTATTACCCATCCTAATTGCCAAGGAAGTTGAGATTCAACCTGTTGGTGGATCTTGAGTCACACATAAACAAGATTGGGTAAGCTTGGCAGATTTCCTTTCTTGAAGGAGTTTAGTGAACTTTTGGGTTTTTAATGACAATCCAGTAGTTTCATTCTGGGCTGTTGCTTGTATCCTCAATGGAGAAGACTGATGCAAAATAACTTTTTAATTCATCTGTCATCTCCTTGGTTTCCATTATTAATTCCCCAGACTCGCTTCCAATATAGCACCAGTGCTCACTTTGCCAGTTCATGGTAACCATTACTGAGATTAGCTTTTATTAATTCCAAATTTATTAAATCACTTCAACACAAATGCAAGTTGATGCTCAGATGACTTCCTCTTCCTAATGCTTACCAACTGCTGACTTTTGTTTCAGTTCTGTTGAAAATACAGCAACTGATAAATGAAAAGTGAATGGCTTGCGATCCTGACAGAGCTCCTTCCAGATCCCTGTAAAAGCAACTTAATGCATCTGTGCCCATTTGTGAAATGATGTTCCATATAGATAAAGAGTTTTTAGGGGCACAGTTACCACAGATGAGTTATTTTTAAGATTCATTGGAGTGTTCTTATCATACTGAACCTTGGCAGTTACATTTCTGGCACTGAATGCATTATTAAATGAAACAGTCACATGGAACTCACAAATTATGTGAAAGAAATCCAACTGAAAAAGAAGCTGAATAATTGGGAGGAAAATGCAGGCAATATTTAAGAACATACAAGGATACCAATTAGAAGCAGAAGCAGGTCACTCAACCCATCAAGCCTGTTTGTCATTTAATAAGATTCTGGCTGATCTGATTGCAACGCCAATTCCACGTTCCTGTCTATCGGCAGTAACCTTATATCCCCTCATTTATCAAGTTTCTGTCCACCTCCGTCTTCATATTCAAAGATTCTGCTTCCACCACCATTTTGGGAAAAGAGTTCCAAAGACTTGTGGCCTTCAGAGAGGAAAAAAACCCATTGTTTCACCTGTGTTTTAACCTCTTATTTTTCCACTGGGGGAAGTATCCTCTCCATGTCCACCTTGTCAAGACCCCTCAGAATTTTATATATTGCAATCATCCCCCTCACTCTCCCAAATTTCAGCCGGTACAAGCATATCACATCTGACTTTCTCTTAAGATGACCGGTCCATTCCACATATTTGTTTAGTGAAAGCTTATTTGAATTCCTTCCATTGTGTTGACATCCTGAAAATAGGGACCAACACCATAGACAGCAATCAGATGTAGTCTCATCAATGCCCTATACCACTGAAGCATAACCTCCCTACTTTTGTATTCAGTTCTCTGAGCAATAAATATAACTTGCTATTAACTTTACTAACTACTTGCTGGACCTGCACATTAGCATTTTGCAAATTATGCAGTATTGGATCTCTCTGCTTCACAGGATTCTGCAATATTTCACCATTAAGATGATATGCATTCTTAATTTAATTATGTGTCAATATGGAAGCTTTCACATTTTCGCACATTATACACCATTTGACAGATTTTTTTGCCCAACTCACTTAACCTATCTATATCCCTTTATTGACTCCTTATTTTTCACAAATTACTCTCCTTTCCGTCTCTGTGTGATAAGCAAATTTAGCAACA
The DNA here is from genome assembly GCA_030265395.1 of Rhina ancylostomus. Taxonomy (NCBI): domain Eukaryota; kingdom Metazoa; phylum Chordata; class Chondrichthyes; order Rhinopristiformes; family Rhinidae; genus Rhina; species Rhina ancylostomus. The sequence continues at coordinate 83,335,458 of JARFYF010000063.1, forward strand.
ATATTTTTACTGCCTTCATCCAGGTCTTTGATATAAATTGTTTAAAAAAATCAGAGTTCCTGCACCAATTCCTGTGGCACAGCTTGCCAACTAAGAAAAAGATCTTTTTATGCTGACTCTCTGTTTCCCCATTATCCAGCTAGTTTTCTATCCACTTGAATATGTTACATCCTACATCATAAGCTTTGATTTAACTTTGATTTTTTTAATCGACTTATCCACAATACATGTTCCTTCTTCAAAGAACTCCAGTAAGTTGGTCAAACATGACTTCCCTTTGTCAAAACCATGTTAACATTGTCCAATGACCTTAATTTTTACCAAGAGCCCTGCTATATTGATAATAGTTTCTATTATTTTCCCAGTCACAGATTTTAAGCTAACTGACCCTTAGTTTCCTGCTTTATGTCTCTCTCCCTATTTAAGTAAAGGAGTTAGATTTATAATTTTCTATTGTAATGGAACCTTCCACAATTCTAGGGAATTTTGGAAATTTAAAGCCAACTCTCTCAAGCCACTAGTATTAAGAACCAAGGATGAAGTGGCTCAGGACCCATTACTTCTCAGTCTGCAGCTCCAACAATTTGCTCTGGTCATGGTAATTTCCTTGAGTTCCTTCCCCCATCTTCTACTTCGTGATGTCTGGACTGTGTCTTGTATCCTCTATTGTGAAGACTGGGGCAAAAATACCTGTTTAAGTCACCTTGATTTTCATTAATTACCTAGACTCATTTTCTGCAATACCGATGCTCACCTTGTTAATTTTTTGAATTAACTACATAAACTCCAACTCTCGATTTGTTTTTATATTTTTGGCTAGCTTTGTCGCATACTCTTTTTTTTCCTTGTTAATCTTTGAGTCGTTCATTGCTGTTTTTAATTTTCTGTCTAATCTTCTGACCTGCCATCTGTCTTTGTGCAATGATGTACTTTTTCTTTGACTTTCGTACTGTATTTCGCATTTCAGATGAACCGTGGATATCGGATCCTCCCCTTGGGATATTTCCTTCTCATTGGAAGATGTCTATTCTGTGTATTCTGAAAAATCCCCTTAAACGTCAATCATTTACAGAGCTATTCCTTCATCTTTTCTATACTTCCCACCCTTAATAAATGTCATGTACCCTTCAATATTCAGGCCCCAGACTCTGGTTATCACTCAGCCATGTCTCTGGAATGGCTGTCAGATCATTGTGACAGGATTTGAGAATTATTCTAAGGACAGGGTTGATGTATTCATTGTGCTATTAATGAGATAGCTGTCTGACTCACCCACTCGTAGATAATAGAGGTTTAGGTATATGTTAGTGTTGTGGTTGGGTACTCAATTTGAAACAAAAAGGACTATCAATGCAACTGCTGTCACATGACAAAAGATGCAGAAATAAAGAGTTTATGGTCTGATTCTTTGGGTTTCTATGAAAGGCTGAAGACTATGAAAGGCTGAAGACAATGAAAGGGGAATTGGACTTTTCCATAGTGTGCCAACTGGACCACTGAATACCAGTGCTCCAGAATAAACTGCAGATCCAGTACAGGTGAATCCCGTCCACAAAAAGCAGAATAACTGCAAGCCAGCCAACTCATCCTGTGACGGTTACATTAGCACAGTGATTTGCAGTGTTGTCAACCAATTTACCATTAACCTGGCTATTGGTGCTCTATTTAGGTGCAGAAATACTTCATTACAGATTTGGTTTGGATGCAGACAAAAGAGCTGAGTTCCACTGAAGTTAGAGCAACTGTCCTTGATATTCAGTCAGCACTTCACCGCGTGTGGAATCAATGGGAATTGGGTGATATGGCTGGAAACATACCTCACACAAACGAGGATGGTTGTGATTGTTGGGGTCACACATCATTGATGAGTTCTATAGGTAGTGTCAAAGGCCCAGTTGCATTCAACTATTTTTTTTTGTCTATGTAAAGGTCAGAAGTGGGGATAGATGCTCATGACACCACTGTGTTATGTGGCAGCAGCCGGGCAGTGTTAAAGTCAGTGCTGATAAGTTACATTTTTAGCACAAAAATGCCAAGCAACAATGCCCCCCCCAACAAGTGAAGTGCAGAAGCTATGCCTTATTTTACACGACAGCTACAAAGTGCAAGTCACAAGTGTGTTAGAATATTTGCCACTTGCTGAGATGTGTTCAGCTTTAGCAATGTGAGAGAATCCAGGACAAATCAGGCCTTTTAACTGGCCACCATTTTAAACATTCATTTTCTGCACCACTGACATACTGTAACTGAAATAGGCACCATCCACAAGATGCACTGGCAATTCCCAAACTTATCTACTACCAACACATGCAAAAGCAGCAGATGAATGGAAACACCACAATCTCAGTGTCCCCTTCCAGACCACACAGCTCTCACCTTGGAAATGTGTCACTGTCTCTTTCTCCCTATCCAGTATAAACAAGGGGACCATACTGACTGGAGCAATTCAGGGAGGCAGCTCAACACCACCTTTCCAAGTAATAAGGGTTGAGCAATAAATGTCGGCGTTGCTGGCAACAACTGCAGCCTTTGTTTTTTTACTCTGCTGTGTGTGTGATTTTGTGTCGGGGAAATAAATCTAACTTGTGAATACTTTCTGGCAATTAATGCAAATTCAGCCTTACCTGGACAAGATGTACCATGTTCAATGAGTCAAAGTAAGGAATACAATATGCATGAATTTACTCATCAGTTTTGTTTCTTAACTCTTTTTTGTGCTCTCTTGCCCACAGGAGACAGATCTGCTGGAAATCAGTCTTGTCAAGGATGCCAGGACTGGCAAGTATGCAAGAAATCCCAAGGTAGGCAATGCGCATTGACTTTCAGAAATATGATGCTCCTCTCTCTCTTTAGTTCCCCTTGTAGAAATGTGAAGCAGTTTGTGCTAGTATTTGCAGTCATCATTTCTTACTTCAAATAAAAAGTCAAAATTGAGGTACTTTCCATCTGTCTCTTGGTGACTAAAGAATGCATTCTATTTAAATACCTGAGGAAAACTGAAGTTCCTAATTAGCCAAGCTTCTGAAACCTTTGCCTGTAGCTCTCGCTGTGTATGTGACTTAGCACCTCGTGTTGATAAAACGTTGATCCAGTGTTTTGTGCCACCAGTGTAATGGAAGAGAATTAGCAGAATGTCAGAGTGAGGCTGGGCTGACGCACTTAACGATGTGTAACAGCTGTCGCAGCTGGCTGTTGGCCTTTGTGAGGGCTGTGACTTCAAGTCCCATTGCTGACTTTGTTAGTCGATCAGATCTTCCCAAAGCTCAGCTCATCCAATAAAAACTAGTATGACAGGCAGACTTTATTATTCTAGGAAGGGCAAGAAGAATGTAGGCAAGATAAAGACGTGCCTGTGCAATTACGTTGGATAGCCAGTGACAACGTCACTCACTGTGTCCCTGCAAGAGCTCATAATTTGTCAGGCTTCTCGTTCACTTGATGGCTTCCTGTGCACTGGGACTTGTGATGGGGCAAGCTGTCACAGAAGCTCAATCAGCTCCAGCATGTCTTGCACCAGATAAATGATGCAAAGAACCTCCCTGACAACAAAGTTGGGAACAGCTGGAAGAAAAATTTCAGATTGCAAACCTGCCCAAAATTCTTAATGCATACTTCCCTGGACTCCCCATGTCACTTCCTCCTCCAGCCGGCATGCTTTGTGCTGTTGGCTCTGTGATTTCCTATTGGATTGCGAGCTTCAGCTGGTGGGACTAGCACTTCTCACCTGGCGTGGCAACCCAGCAAAAAAAAACTGAAATATAAAGTGATGATGGTCTAAGTATTTGGTAATTGATCAAGCTGCACATGATTGCAAGAATTTTGTGCAAGTGAAATGTTTGACACCGAGGTGTAAAGTAGTTTCATTGACCAACTGAATGGAACTGAGGGTGACGTTGATTGCAATTTTATCTTTAACTTCCAGCAACACAATTCTCACGACTTAGTCAACAATATATTGATTTCCCATTGCTTTCAAAGAAATTGATTCAGAGCAAAAACAATATGAACATGTGTTTGTCTCAATATGAACCAAGTATGTTGTGCATCAAAGGAAATGACTCTCTATCTGGATAATTCTGCAGTGAACTAGCTGTTATACCTGACATTGCTCAGGTTATTATGCTGGTAATCATGATGTTTGCATTTATTTCCATGCAATTGGGTTTTATAACAACCCTTGTAATTGAAATAACATCTAACTTGAATGTATAATTATTCCATGAATAATATAATTAGGATGTTAAAATTTTGTGGTTTAACTAAAGTTACCAATAAATGCATACACACTGAAAATAAACATGTACACAAAACACATTTAGTATCATTATCTCGTAGTAAGTCTGTACCTGTGCAAAATGTGTAAACTTGATTCCAGTGTTGAAGTGCTTCAGAATACACTATATTTCTTTCTTTCAAATCTGGTGTAAAAATGTGCAGATTAATTTTATCTCCAACTCTGGAGCAACCGACATATAGCTGACCATGGGGAAATCAGATTAAGGGCAACAAATTTTACTGATTGTCCTTGTACCTTATTAATGCTCAAAGCAAAAGTAAGTTGAACGGGGAACTGAAGTCGCTTGAATTGAAAAGGTAGATCAGATGGGATATTTGGTATCTGACGGATGAAGACATTTTCCCCAACAGCATTACCATTGCAGCCTCAGTTATATGTGGAAGTAATTTTTGGTTTGCTAATCTTGTGCCATTGCATAGTAGTGGTAGATCCAAATTCCTGAGTAGTATGATTGGTGTTCCTCCTTTAAGTTCAATATTATGTGATGGCGCACCAGGTGGTGACAGTGTGTTTAAAAATCCAGCAGGAAAATGTACAGCCTCAACAATGTCTGTCACACAGTCAATAGATTTTTATTGTTCAGGTTGTCTGGGAAGCTTCAAAAGAAGGTCTTTATTCATGGCTTGTGCTGCATCATTTTATGGTGCTAAAATTGCTCTTTCACGCAACCACTGGTAATTCGAAAGTGTTGAGTGACATTTGGCAAAACAATTTGAATCAAACCATTAAGTGATATAACAATTTGGCCCAAGTTTTTCATCAAAATCATTCCTGTTGAGTTTTCATGTTTAATTTCCCCTTTTCCTAATTTGAGTAAATTCGAAGTGAACTCTCTTGCAAATGTGTTGCCTATTTAAATGCACTTGCTTCTTAGTATCCAAGTGTTTGACATTTTCCCAAATATATGATGCTTTAATTTGGGCTTTCAATTCATCTGCTTTAGTACCTTGTGGAATTACTGGTAGCATTTGATGAAAATCTCCAGCTAGCATAAAAGTAACACCTTCTATTAATTTATTATTGTGTCTAAGACCTTGCAATATTTGATCTAAAGCTTCAATGGCTGATTTGTGAGCCATTGTACATTCATCCCAAACAATAAATTTACAATCTTTTACAATCTTTTTCCTTTGCAGTTCCCCTACAATGTTGCATGTTGGAGTCTCCACATTTGTCAAATTTAAAGGGAGTTTAAAAGTCAAGTATGCAGTTGCCCCCACAGCCCCGCTGTCAAATGTGTTGAAGCAATGCCTGATGATGTCAGAAATATATTAATAAGGAAAGTTTTACCGTTCCACTAGAAGCATCCAAAAAAAATTCCTTGAGTCATTGTAAACAGCCTCTGTAAAATTTTCTAAGGCATTTCTTTGGTATCTCAGTAAAATTGGTTCTTTCTCTTGGACCTATTTATCAAACTGGTTTAAGTCGTAGCTGGTTTTCCATGGAAACTCAGTGCACAAATTTTCAGTTTCTCTTTGTGGTTCATATAGACCCAAAGTACGTAGGACAGGTCCACTCAAATATTTAGTGCCTTCAAAAATAGACCTGGAAAAAAAACTCATCAATTTTCAATGGTCAAAATTAAAATTAGGACCCCTTTAGGTTATGGGGGTGGGGGGGGGGGAAGGTTAAGTAAAACCAGGAATATAGTGCACATCCTTATACTAAACGTAACTTGCATGCACAATTTCAGATTTCTAGGTTGTATTGTTACTGAGCTTTACGCAAGGTACACAGACATTGATTTTAGTTTACATCTTAAGAAATTTAAAACATTCTGTTTGAAATTATGTTCAGTATGTGTATGTCCTGGCCCTGACAATGGGAAAATGGATTTCATAATGTCAGTTGATGTCACACTTGGTGCTGTGCTTGGGATTTACACTTAAAAGATCTATCAGAGTAACATTGTCTGCAGAACAGGGTAATTCACTGGTATTATAAGTGTGTGGCAGTTGGTTTGCAATATTTGGTGTCTGTACAGTAAGATTTCACTGCAGTGAATTCCATATGATCCTAAAATCTGTTTGGTTTTGTGATATAATTATGTTGAACAAAATAATTATATCACACAATAAGGTAAATAAAAATCCAGAGAAAGTTGTTGCAGCTTTTGTCGGAAAATTTCAAATAAACATATGTAGCCCAAGCCTGAGGAATGCTTCTCAGGGTTACCTGAGTCTTTCCCTCTTTGTGTGTTTCCAGTCTTCCCGGTCCTGCTCATTGTGCAGGTTGCCTTCCCTTTATGCGTCGGAACTATTCTTCCATGAGCTGATCTTGGCAGCGTGTCATAGTCACCCTAGGGACCTCTTGCAGAGCTGGACTTAAAGTTACACATTCAGACTCTGCCATCTGCAGCAGCAACCAATGTTGCTTGACTCCAGAAAATCCAGACTGTTGTGCTTGGCATTGCAAGCTGAATATTTCGCTGTATTGGTAGCCAATACAAGAAGTCACGTTAAATCAACAAAATTCTAACTGTTGGCAGCACCGCAAGTCTCAATCATTGGTGGGAACATAGGTCAAAGTGATAATCTCAAACAATTTATTTATTTTTCTCTTCATCCCTCTTTCCCCTTGACCCCTTTGTTTCACTCCTTCTCTTTACCCTCTTTTATCTTTCTGATTATTAACCCCTCCATCTTTCTGTATCACTCAACAACACACCCACACTCTCGCGTTCTTTTGTTTCTCCAGCTCACATATTGTTTCTTGACACGCATCCCTGTTTTGAAAGTGATGTACAGAACTCCGATGGTAACAAGCTAAAGACTGCTCATAATTTGAGCACCTGGGACTCCTTGATACTGCCACACTCTGTGCACCTCTCCAGATGCACTTCCTAGCACCTGTTTATAACTGTTCTCATGCCATGACTGTACCCCATGCGGTATCGACGAAATCCAATGCTGCTGCTGATCACTGAGTATTAGGATTAGCCATGGTTTAGAATGTGAGAATATTGATGTGTCGTGACATTTTGATGAAGTTTATGCTCTTTTGTTGTGTTAGTGTTCTGCAGTCCTTTTTAACTCTTTCCTTCTGTTGGTCACCTCTGTCATCTATTGTATTTTGCTGGTAAGATGCCAACAATTCCTTGTTAGAACTACAGTGATCTCAGCCTGTCCCACTAGTTTGGTCACTTCATGGAGGTGCTTCAACACAAATTCCCAGGTTTCATCCCTGGTCTCCGTCGTGTTCTGGTTTTTGCTGGTATGGATGGTGCACCTCGATCTAAGTTTTGGGTTAATGTCAGTTGGGCTTCGGTCCAGAATTACCTACTTAATCGATACCAGATGTTGGGTGAGAACAGGATAAGGCATCCTTTTGTGTCCCGCGAAGCTGAATTGCTGCTGGCAGATCGGTCTGACTCATGACTTATTTCGTGAGCTAGCAAAGTTGGAGCAAAGACCCTCGTCCCACTTTCCTCCCTTCAAGTGCAAAGTTTGGTGCCCTGAAGTGGTTTGTTGGGAACAGATTGGAATAATTATGTATAATATTGTCGGATGCAAAAGACAAATGCAGAACCTTGCTTTGGCATCAATTAATGACTAAACGCTCCAAGCAGACAGAGTGCAAGTAAGGTTTAGGAATTGATCTCCACTCTCTGATAATCTCAACAAGACCTGAGGCAGGGTGCTTCAAACAGTCCTGCTCCCTGGGCAGAGGAAGGTAATTGGTAGTTGGGTTATTATCGTCAGACATCCTGAGGTACAGTGAAACACCTTGTTTTGCATTCTCTCCATACAAATCATTCCAAACATAAGTACATCGAGGTAGTACAAAGAGAAAATCAATAACAGAATGTGAAACATTGTGTTACAATTACAGAGAGAGTGCAGTGCAGGCAGACAAATAAGGTGCAAGGGCCACGACAAGGTAGATTGAGAGATCAAGAGTTCATCCTTATCGTACAAGAGGTCCGCTCAAGAGTCTTATAGCAGGAGCTCATTGTCGGGTATTCCCTCCTTGATCTTTGACTTGTGACTTCCTGTTTTAGAAGACTTGATGAGGGTTTATCCAGCTTTGTGGTGGTGCCTTTCAGAATTGAATAGTGAGTTAACAGTCACTGAGTTACACATGAAGGTTGGCCACCATGTCACCAGATTACTGGATCAAATCTGGCAAATGTGGAGATGAGGCCAGGGATAATGACCAATCA
>JARFYF010000063.1:83391293-83404649 GCA_030265395.1 Rhina ancylostomus
GAGTGTTCTGGGGGCAGCCCGCAAGTGTCGCCACGCTTCCGGCGCCAACACAGCATGCCCACAACTTCCTAACCTGTATGTCTTTTGAAATGTGGGAGGAAACCGGAGCACCCAGAAGAAAAACATGCAGAAATGGGGAGAACGTACAAACTCCTTACAGACAGCGGCAGAACTGAATCTGGGTCACTGGTGCTGTAATAACATTACGCTAACCGCTACACTACCGTGCCACCCTTTAATCCCCATTACCTGCATTCATGCTAGGAAAACTGATGACTGGACAGACCAAATACAGTGTTTATTAAATTCTATACTCAGCCCTTCGTGAATTGAATTCCTTTGCTTTGTGGAAAACATAAATGGATGGCCTTGTATATCAATACATTTTCGTTTACCACATATCTGAATTTTGTTGATTACTATTTTTGAAGCTAAGAGTATATATCATGGTGACAGATAAAAGTGGGTACCTGGGTTACCATTTGTGGCCAGATTCCACTTTTGCCCAAATGTCACTAAAGATTTTCAAAATAGAGTTTCAAAGTCAAATTTATTGTCATATGCATAAGTACATGTATGCACAGGTGCAATGAAAAACTTACTTGCAGTAGCATCACAGGCACATAGCATCAGATACACAATGTTCACAAGAAAAACATAAATTAAGTATAAATTATACAAAATTATACAAGAAAGACAACAATTAGAACAAAAGAAACCAAAGACCATTGTAGTACAAAGTGGTCACAGTGTTGCTTTCCTGAGGTAGTGATTAGGGTTATGCTGGTTGGTTCAAGAACTGTATGGTTGAAGGGGGGTAGTTGTTTTGAGCCTGTTGGTGTGGGACTAGAACCAGGATTTTGCAAGTTTTCCAAATGGTTCTTGTTTTGTATCATATTTGCGTGCAAGATCACATGCAAATGCTTGCATTTTCTGAGGTAACTGAGGAACATTTTAGAGTACAATTGTTCATTCTTGCACCAAAAAATAAGATGCATAAGAGTGGCAGTTTGATTAATATTGAAGTATTCATTTTAATCAGAGTCCATCAGCCAACTTTCCATCACTTTGATATTCATAACAGTAACTTCTTTACTAAATTTTAGGTGAAAATAATTGTCTAATGATGGAGCCTATTTAACATTTGAAATATTTTTGATTGTAAAAAAAGTGAAGATGACTTGTAAACAACTAAACAGCTTTTTCTAGTTTAGTTGGTGTAGAGTCGTCAACTTCTTGGAGGTTTTGTTAACATTTAAAAAGCTTCTGAAAGGCATCTATTTATGCCCCTTTAGTTCGAATGTACTATAGTTGGTACTTAAGTAGCAGAGTTTGATCAGTCTTGCCTACAGGAACAGTGGGGTATAGCCCTGGTGATTATTGGCTTGTTGAGAAGATGGTTCTGAGATTTTGGGGAATAGAGGAGTCATCTTGGATTTTGATTGTGTTCCAATGATCTGCTGAGCATTGGAATGTGACTATTAAAAATCAGAAGAAGGAAAATGGTGGAAGGATGAAGGAAAGAAGGAACCTGATATTTGGTAGTTCCATGGAAAGGCAATTGCCAGAAATGGAGGAGCAGAAGGGGGAGATGAGGCTCACTAACACATTTGACTCTAAATTTTGGGTGCTGAGAAGTAAATGAGCTTGACTGAAGACAGAGGAACATTTGAATCCCTGTGGGTTTCCTCCCTGGTCCTTTGATTTGTTTGGAAATACCTGAAGTCGGCACCAAATGTTAAAATAAAGAAAAAAATACGGCCCTTCAGCACTGGCATCACTCATTCTGATGAGCTCAAAAGTGATAAATATCATAAGCTATTTACTATTCATTTAGCTTCTTCCCAGTAAAAATGTTGTTAATCCGTTTTACTTTTAATTGTTTGTGAAGTAATCTAAAGTTGACACAATGAATCTTGGCCTTTACTGATGGATTTAATTAAAAACTGGAAGACGACAATCTGAAGTTTGATGAACTATTACATAAATGACTCAAATATAGCAGAAGCTAGAAGTGAAAATGCAATAACATTTGTAAAGAATCCACATCTAAAGTCTGATCATACCCCTTCTACTTTTGTTGTTTCAGTGAATAATATTTTTTTCATATGCCTGTCCCAGGGGACAGGCTTGAAGCCAATTTCTATCACTACTTCTGCCACACACAGGTTCGGTATAATTTATTTTGTTTTGCCAGTTCAATTGGGTCCCAGATATTTATGACGGCGTAAGAAAAATGGTAAAGTGGTTGTGCTGAACTGTAATTTCTGCAGGTATAGACGCTATAGCTGCTGTTATTTAATTCACCATTCTGAGCAGCACTGAGCAACAAGCAGCACTTAGACAGCGTGACTGACTTAATAAGTTAGGTTTCTACTCGAGAATTGAAGATTTTGAATGTTATTTTATTTGTTCCAATATTTTGAGGTTGCCTTTGGGGAAAAAAGAATCAGATCCTTTTGAATTTCATAAAACAAAGTCCACATGGTACAATGAGTAACAAAATGCCTCTCGAAGTGTTAAATTGGTTTTGTTGATGATATTCTCATCTCTTGCCAGAAAGGTGTGGATTCATCTTTCACTGCATAGACTTCAGCAGTGACGGAAAGCTGCAGTTTTGGAGGAGCTGTCTTTTGGTTGCATTAAGCCCCATTTCCTTCTCAGGTGGATGTAAAACTAGGTTAACATTACTCAGCTGGAGTGTTGTTTAACTACACATAAGTATTTCTTGCTGTGTAGAACAATTACTCTTTTTCATTAGTTGAACAGACATCAGAATTGCTCATTTAACCAAATTACTGGGAAAGTACATCAAGTTATGATTTTAAAAAATTCTTGGATTTGATCACTAACATTGCAGTGGGATTGTGGATGGTTTACTTGCTACAGAAATCCGTGATTGTGAAATTATGAAGTGAGTATTGGGTGGTTTCTCAAAACGGCACCTGATCTCTGGTGCCATTTGTCAGTATTAATGATTTGGTTCAAGCCCTCCCTCCAGATTTATTAAACATTGAAGCATAACAAATGGAACAGGAATAAGCGATTGGCCCTTCAAGGCCGATCAGCCATTTATTAAGATATAGTTTACCTTCTGCCTCACCTCAACCTTCCTCAATTATCCTCCTGTGCTTTGATTCCCTTGGAACCCAAAAATCTCCATCTTGAATTTACTCAATGACTACTCATTCATAACCTTCTGGAGTAGATTTTTCCAAAGATTCACAAGGTGAAGACATTTCACTTCCTCAGCCCTAAGTGAACAACCCCTTATTCTGAGAAGTGGCCACAGATTCTAAATACCCTGGTATCATGATACAGCCACTCAGCATGTGCCCTGTGAATACATCTAAGAATATTAGAGAAACAAAGGACTGCAAATGCTGGAATCTAGATGAAATATACGATGATGCTGGAGGAACTCAGCAGGCCAGGCAGCATCCGTGGAGAAAAACGGGTGGTCAATGTTTCGGGTCAGGACCCTTCTTCAGGACCAAGAATATTACCCGTTTCAGTGACATCCTCCCTTATTCTTCTAGATTCTAGGGAACACAAGCTTAATCGGTCCTCTGAGGATAATCCACTGGATCCCAGCATTCAATCTAGTGAACCTTTGCTGTAATTTTTTTTTCCTGTCATGAGGAGACTTAATCTGTACACCATAAACTATACATGGAGATTACTGCACTTTTGTTCTGTGCATGTGGACAGAGATAACTGTGGCATCTATTTGAAAATGTACTAGACCTGCACGTGATAACAGGAAGCCTGAGTAAGAGGTCTTTAAGAAGACAAATCAGCAGTGTTACAACCTGATAGTAACAAGATAGGAAGCATCCCTCTGAGGGAGGAATGTACACTGTAACAGAGGAGAGCTTCCAACATCTACCATCTGGCAGTTTATTGGAGTTTACCAGGTAAACAGGCTTTAAGTTGTAAGAAAATCCTTGGAAAAATGTTTTCTCTTTGTATTTATGTCAAGACAATCCCTCAGAAATTTTAACATGTAAAGTTTAGCATGATGAAGGTAGGCCTTTGGGAGCTTTTAAGAAAAAAGAATTTGTGTAGTGAACATGTAGAGATGATAGACATACAAGAGACTGCAGATGCCTTTCATCTGGATAGAGCGGCGCCTCAAACCAAAATGTAGACTGTCCATTTCCCTCCACAGATGCTGACTGACCCACTGAGTTCCTCCAGCATCTTGTTTGTTATGTAAAGATTAAAGATTTTAAGAATGCCAAGACTGGAGATTTCTTAAAATACACATTTTTTTTTTACAAAATGGAATTTGAGATGTGGTGTTTAACGTGCACAAGAAAATGATTGTGTTCTCCAGTACTTTTATCTGAAGGGTGTGCTGTAATGTTTGCTTGAGCATCCTCAATCCAGCTACAAAGGGCTGTAAGCCATTAATTGCTCAAAACTGACAACCTACAGCACTGAACACAGAGTGCAGCAGTGAGGGTGTGCGACAACATCCTTTGGATCAGGTCTTCTGCTCAGTCAGGTGGATGTAAAAGATACTGTTGCACTATCCTGAAGAAGATTAAACAAGTGGTGTTGCAACCTGAAAGTAGCAGGTGGTAGGAGTGGAAGTATGTCTATGTGGGAGGAATGTGCACGACAGCCGGGGAAGGCTGATGAGATTTGAGGCATCTTACAGTTTTGTGCAATTTAGTGGCACTCATCCCCGAGCAGCCAAATTGCAACTGCCCAGATAAATATTACTCAATGCCATGAAGACAAAAAAGGCAATAGAATGTAATCTCTTTCTTATGCATGTAATTAGTGCTTGCGTCTCAAATTGTTAATGACTGTATGTTAAGAAACCTCCAGTCCTGGCATCCTTACACTTGTGTTAACTTCAAAAATACATACTCTTAAAAGTTTCCAAAGACAATATTATTCCTCAGCATCTCACAGAAAAACAGATGAACTGACACTAATGTGAACTTTTTGCATGCTGGTGACTGCAGTATTTCTTATATTATAGCAATGACTGCACTTTAAATTGTGCTTTGTTGACTGTGGGGCCCCTTTCAATTGTCCTGAAGTCATGATGCATGCAACTTTCTAATAAATTGTACTGAATTGTTTGTCTAAACTGTAAGATCACAGTGCAGCTAGTGTGGGAATATGAAAATATTACACCGCTGTGTATTAGGAGATTCTTTTGTGAGTAAGGGACAGAGATGTGATTTAATCAGATGACCTGCACTTTCCTCTCTATCTATACCTGACTGCGGACCAATTGGTACGAGCATTGCTTGCTTGAAATGGGAAGCTATTATATCTGAGAGAAGCAAATACTCTTTTTGATGTAGCTTAGGGCAAGAGGTACAGTTCAGTTAGATCACTGGCACTTTGTTTTCTATCTCAGTGCACTGTACCTAACCTGGGAGCAATTGGTTCTGGCATTGTGTGCCTGAAAATGGGGAAAAGTTATGATCTAAGAGAAGTAAATACCCTTTATGACATAATTTATCCCTTGCTACTTTTTGGATGGAAGGAAGTCCAGTTGGAGTGATGCTGAAATAGAGGTGGCTGCATGGCATCAACAAAGGTCTCTGAGCTGGAACATTAACCCTGTTCCTCTCTCTACAGATGCTGGCTGATCTGCTGAGTGTTTCCATTGTTTCATTTTTATTTTGGATTTCCAATGTCTAACAAATTTTGTGCTCAATTTGTCTCAGGCTGGAAGACTTACTTTTTGGCTGAAAGCCCAACTTTTTCACACTTAGTGTCATACATGCCCCAGCCTATAATGCCTCATGTTATCACAAGCTGTTTGCCTTAAGCAGGTGGGCTGTCCCAAGAATTCCCAGTAGGTGACAGCAGCCCTAAGCTAGGGTAACCAGCATGGTGAACACACTTATTTGTTTTTACTTTGCTTTCTGAACTCTCTAGCCAAATCATTTCAACAAAGCCTTAAGTAATCTCGTATAATGGTAGTGTAGCAGTTAGCGTAACGCTGTTACAGCGACAGTGACCCGGTTCAATTCCGGCTGCTGTCTGTAAGGAGTTTGTACGTTCTCCCCGTGTCTGCGTGGGTTTCCTCTGAGTGCTACGGTTTCCTCCCACATTCCAAATACGTATGGGCTAGGAGGTTGTGGGCATGCTGTGTTGGCACCGGAAGTGTGGTGACACTTGCAGGCTGTCCCCAGCACACACTGCACAAAAGATGTATTTCACTGTGTGTTTCGATGTATATGTGACTAATAAAGATCTCATCCTTTAACCCCTGCACCCCACCCTCACTCTTCCGTGCTCCTCTCTCCGAGGATGTTACACGTGCTACATTTTGGAATTGCTGGGTAAGGAATTCTAGGCTGTTTATGTGGAACTTGTAAGCAGGAAATTCAGGTATTCAGATATGAGGGTACCAATAATATGAAGAAAGTTCATTGAACTGAAATGTTAATTTTCTGATTCCTGCTCTGTAGGTTGAACTTCCTGATAACTTCAAGCATTATTTATTTTTAATTCAGATTTCCAACATCTGCAGTATTTTGCTTTTGTACATTTGAAATGCCTTTATTTGCTCCTTTCAGTGGAGACCATTTAACAGAATTCCATTTACTTCAAACAGCTGCCTCTGAAATGGTGGAGGCAGAATCATTTCAGGATATTGCACTAAATGTAATTACAGCAAAATAAAGTTTATCTCCCTTTTTTTTCTGTTAACATTTGATTTTTGAGAGCATTTCACAAAGTGATTCGTAGAATAATTTAAGGTAGCTTCAGGTTGCATTTTCTGAAACTCGACTGTGTGAACAGACCTGCTGATTTTGATGCAAAGGCTACAGCACCAGTGAAAGAACTGTCACGGTTAGCTTGTTCGTAATAAAAATTCCTACCGATATTAGCTCTCAAAGTACTGAAGTTCCTCACCTCCTGCTACCGCTTTTTTTACTTGGTCGGGTTGCTGGTCAAGTTCTGGATCCGTGAGATCAAGAGATGTGAATCTGAATTCCATTACTGCAACTGGGGATTCAAATTTGGTGAATTAAGTAAATCTGAAATAAGAAACAGGAGACCTGAAAATGCCAAATTGTAAAATCCTGTCTGGTTCACCAATGAGGAAGGAAATCTGCCATCCTTACCTGGTATGGCTAATCTGCGACTCCAGATCCACCAACTTCACTCTGAAATGCCCTGGTCACTCAGTCCAGTGGATGATGGGGAGTTGGCAATAAATGATGTGACAGTCACATTTTGTGGAAAAAAAATGTCTTTCTCAGAACCTTCACTCTGAAGCGTGACTACCAGAGAGTCTGATCACTGAGCAAGGAAATCAGTGGCAAGCTTTGCATTTTGAGTCCCTACCCTTGGTCATTACCTGCAGCTTTTCCCTAACCCACAATTTGTACTGGGACTAGAGCACCATGTGCAAGGGTAAAACACCTCCTGGACTTTTCCTTGCAAGTCTCTTGCCAGTCTGACATGGAAGTACACCGGTGTTCCTTCATCTCTGATCAGCCAAGTTCCAAGAATCTGCCCAAAAGCTTAATGGAAGTATTTTAGAGTCACAGACTCATATGACACAGCAACAGACTCTTCAGTCCACCGTGTCTGTACCAACCAGCATGCATCCATTAATAGTAATCCTATTTCCCAGCATTTGCCCTATTGCCTTCTATATCCTGGAGATTCGATTGCTCTTGTAGACACAGTAAAACTCTCAATAGTGTACTGTACTCAGGCCTTTGGTGGTGCCAAATTGGCAAATTTTCTGGACCCTTGATGTTATTCCTGTTAATATTCCAAAACACTATAAATTCACTTTTTATTTTAAGATGCTACACTGTATTCTGAAAAAAAGAATTCCAGTGCGCATTTGAAAGGGCCTCTATGAGTTGAAAGATAATGCAGCAAACATCACACAGTAACGGGTGGGGTTTCTGAACAGTCAGATTGCAAATTATCAGAGTTTTACTTTATTCCTTAAATGTTGTGAAAGTGTCTCGAGCGCCCCCTCAGCCACTGCATTCCCAATTCCAATAACACTATGAATGATAAAATTCTTCCTTCAATCCCCCTCTAAATCTCCTGTCCTGCACCTTACACCTATGCCCTCCAGCTTTTGACACCTCTGCTATGAGAGAAACTTTCTTACGATTTACTCTCTTGCTGCCCCTGATATAGTTGACTGGCATAATCGACCTCCTGCGCTGTAAGGAAAACAAACCTGGCCTATCTGTTCATATTTTCATCTCAAGGACACCAGCAATTCAATAAGGGATTCACCATCTACTTCTTTCAGATAATTATGGACAAGTAATAACTGCTGACCTTGCCAGCAATGCCTATGCCCCACCTATGAATAAACAAAGGTTGCCCCATCAAAGGTTTCAATCGATGGAGCGGAAACCGACCTCCAAAAGGTACAGTCGGGGTAATTTATTTGCAACTTTCAAGTCGCATAACACCGCTGTTTCATGAACAGCGTACTTAACTGGATCACAGTTGTGAGTCAGGTTCTAATATTAAACTCATTCAACAGAGCATGAAGCTGAATTGATCGCCACTCTGTGGTACTGAGCTGAGACTGCTAATTCTCAGTGCCCTGCTGCCAAATTCTAGATTATGATTTAATCACATAATACAATTGAAGCACAACATAAGCCACCAGTGAGATTTCATAATCGCCATTTGTAAGGCTGGCTATGACACAGCTCAATGGGTAATTATGTCACCTCCTTTTATTTACTGGCATGGAAGTTGTGAGGATAATGACCAATATTTTTCAGTCATTTTATATTTTAAGAATTCTTAATTATTCTTGCAATCTGAGTAAAACAAAAAGATAATTTTAGTCTGGGAGTATTGAACACTCTGCTCAGGGAAAGTAAGTGTTGATCCTTTGGGTTTGTTTGCTCCTGAATGTCACTGCATTTCCCGTACCGTGCACCAGACTCCACCAGTGGGAGATGCGCACTTTGCTTTACACAAGTGAATATCAAGGTTCTGTACAGTCAGACCTCCTGTTTTGACAATAGTCCACTTCTGGAACAGGCTGCACCCGAATTAAGACCAGCACGTTTGCTTCCACATGCATGTGCTTTAAAGGGAAAGACTGCTCTTGCCTTCAGTTTTGACCTTATGGATTTTAAGGTAGGGTTGCTTTTATTCAGGTTCAGAAACTCTGGGATACCATCGTGCATCTGTCACACTAGATATCATTCCTCATGCCTTTTGGAGCTTAAGATCTTTATTAGTCACACGTACATCAAAACACACAGTGAAATACAGTGAGTTTTGCAGGGATTGTAGAAGATCAATTTGGTACTGGGAGTGATAATCACTGGTCACACCCAGGACAAATGGGATTTAGCAATGCAGTGCTGGATTAAGGCTCCTGGAAGGCAAGTCCCATGCTTACCTTTGATCCTTTGAGCCAGAAGGTACTGACCTACCCACCGTTCTCTGGCCTGACTCCCCAATCCCTTAATCCACGAACCACCCCCCCCCCCACCCAAATACCCAACATAAGACCACCTGATCCCTCACTGCCTAGACCCCTGACCCAGTGATCCCCAAAAGAAGCCCCAGTCTCCACCCTAGGGGCAAACCCAGTAATGGGCCTGATCTTAGCACACAAAATCAATTGCTCCATGAAAATCGACCCTCCCAGCCCTGGTTTTTGGTACTTGTACCTCTTCCTGCCTGGTATCTTGCTTGCCAACCTGCTTCCAGGTTCTGTTCAGGTCAACTACTGCCTGCCCCCTCTCCCCACTGAATCTCGGACATATTGCGTATTTTGTAGCAGGGTCTTTGTTGGGGCTTGAATTTGCACTGGAGGTCCCTGCAGGAAATTTGAACACTTTGAATTTGCCATGTCTTAGTTTTAATTCTGACAGGCTATGATACATCCTCTTTGCCCAGACCAGTCCAGGTTGGAGTGTCAGTTTGTTCACGGCCAACTTGAGAACATGTCCAGCTCTACCCAATGGAACCTAATTATCCAACTTCTCCAATGGAACACAGGGCAAAGACCAGCAATTCAGCCCTCTCAGTGTGTCCTGCCTTTCACTGGGATCTTGCCTAATCTGTGACTTATGTCCATATCTATCCTTCCAAATCCCTCACTAGCTCTGAGAAATAAATATCTAACAGCTGTGTAGACACAGAATAAGTTTAAGATTGGTCTCAGATGTAAGGCACAAGCTATGGTGGCAGTGATGGTGATGCTTAAGTTCAGCCTTGGGTAGCGACTTTTCTGTAACACTGGTCATTGTTGGAGTCCTTGCCCTGCAAGCACTGCATATCTTAAAGCAAGGTTAAATACCATGAACTGTGCAAGGTCTTCAGAATTCACTTTAATTGGTTTATTATTGATCACGTGTACAGAGGTGCAGTGAAAAACTTTGTTTTGCATGCCATCATAATTTCATCATCAGTACACTGAGGTAATGTAAGGGAAAAGCAATAGCAGGCTGCAGAATGTAGTGCTACAGTCACAGAGAAAGAGAAGTGCAGGCAGTCAATAACGTGCAAGGTTGTGATGAGGTACATTGTGAAGTCAAAAGTCTATTGTATCGTACAGAAGTCAGTTCAGTAGCCTTATAACAGCAAGATAGAAGCTGTCCTTCAACCTGGTGGTACATGCTTTCAGGCTTTTGTATCTGCTGCCTGATGGGATGGGGGAGAAGAGAGATGTCTGGGATGGGAGGGGTCCTTAATTATGTTGGCTGCTCTACCAAGGCAGCGAGAAGTGCAGACAGATTCCATGGAGGGAAGGCTGGTTTTCATGATGTGCTGAGCTGTGTCCAGAACTCTGCAGTTTCATAGAGATACTGCAAACATACATCCAAAGAGATGAAGCTGTATTGGCACAACTTTTACATGTTGAGTCTCTTAAGTGGTGCTAAGTGATCATTTGTGAATTGTTACCTTGTGCATGAAGTAGGCATCCAGTCTGAATCTTCTTTTGAATAGGATCATAATGCAAATATACAGAAAGCAGCATGTACCATCCCTAAAGATGCATATAAAACTGTCATTGAATGCTAAAGCACAGATTGTATTTGTTGCAAAGGAAATATATAACCGTGGATTGGTGTATATTTGAGTATTCCTTTCATGCTGAAATTGTGTTGGCTTGTAGAACATAGAAAAAGGTCATTCAACTGATCATGTGACTTCAGGCACAAGAGTCTTTTTTAACCACCAGGCAGCCTGCTTCTTGAAAGCTATTTACAGTGAACGTCTGGACATGCTTTGAATGTGGATGGTTGCATTATAATTCAGGTTTAGAAATGTTATTTGTTTTAATGACTCCCAGAGGTGCACTTAGAAAATGCTTCAATCCATTGAGTTCCCTTTTGGACCCTTTCTCCTCAAAACAAAACTGTCATTCAGCTGCCTCATTTTGACAGAGAAAAAGTCCATTAGACCTGCTGTGCCCAGGGTAGTATCTGTTAACACAAAAGGTTAGCAGTCAGATACAGCATACAGTTATGAAAGGAAAAGAATGTTGACCTTAATTGCAAGAGGAATGGAGGAGGGAAGTCTTACTACAATTCCCGTCGGGCTTTGAGATCACACCTACAATACTGCAATCAGTTTTTGACCCCTTAGTTAAGCAAGAATGCACTTGCCTTGGAAACAGTGCATTAAAGGATTAGAAGACTGATTCCTGCAATGAAGAGGTTGTCTCGTGAGGAAAGGCTGAGTAGATTGGCCAGTGCTTTCTTAGGTTTAAAAGAGGTGATGAGGACACAGGGAGTCAGACTCCCATCAATAGAAATGTAACAAGAGTGTTTATTGTTAGCACTGCATCAACTAGTGTTGGAGGTGATGCTCACTGCAAACTTCCTCAGAAAATAGACTGTTCAAAGAGCACAGGAAATGAACAACAATTTCTCCTAGTGAAAACAAGGCAATTTCTCCAGAAGAACACAGTTAGTGGAGGATAGTTACATATCAATTGGGCGTTTGTACATGGATTGGAAAGGTTTCGAGGAATATGGGTCAAGTGCAGGTTAATGGAATTAGTGTACGTAGGGACCTTGGTTGGCAGGGATGAGTTGGGCAGAAGGGCCTGTTTCCATGCTGTATAGCTCCATGAATCCATCTCCAGAGTTCAAAGGGGACTTGACCAGGTAACTCTGTGAGGATGTTCCCCCAGCTGGGAAGAATGGAACTAAAATGCATGACCCGAGACATGGAGGGATTCATTCTCTGAGGGTGATGAATCTTTGTTATCTGACTCATGCAGGTCGAGATGGATTTTGGGGGTTGAGGCTTCTTGAAATCAAATGACTTTTTATGTCAGAGAAATGGAAGATGCTGGAATCTAGATGAAAAGCACTATGATGCTGGAGGAACTCAGTAGGGCAGGCAGCATCCGTGGACGTGGTGGTCAACGTTTCAGGTCAAGACCCTTCTTCAGGACTGAAGATAGGAAAACTGGAAGCCCAATAAATAGGAGGGAAAAACAGAGCAGTGATGGGTGGACAAAAGAGGGGAGGCGGGGTGCGCACAAGGTGATGATAAGTATATGTAGCTAAGAAGTAGTGATAGGCAAGTGCGGGGGAGGAGGGGAGAGCAGATCCACTGGGAGATGGGTCAAAGGTAAGGAGGATAAAAGGGTAGAAAAAAGAGAGAGGCTAGGAATGGGAAGAAAAGAAGAGGCATGGTTGGGAGGGGGTGTGGGGGTGATTGAAGGGATTACTCTAAAATGGGAGAATTCAGTGTTCATGCCGTTAGGCTGCAAGGTTCCAAGTCAGAAAATGAGGCACTGTTCCTCCTTTTATGTTAATTTTGTCTGTGTAATCATTGGGGAGTGAAGGATGGGTGTTGCATTTCCAATAGTTGTGTGGGGAAATACTGTAAGATGGAATAATTGGTGGGTGTGGAAGAGTGGGCCAAGGGGTTGAGAAAGGAAGGAACCTGAATACTGAAAGGGGAAGGGATTGTACCTGGTGGTGGAATCTTGTTATAACTGACAGAAGGTCCCTTCCCAATATCCAGGGCCCCAACTGTCTTCCCAGATGAATCAACGATTGCTTGCACTTCCATTCTAGTTTTCTGCATTCAGTCTTCACAACGTGGACTGCTCTGCTTTGGAGAAACCAAATGCAGATTTGCTGATCGCCTTGCAGAGTATCTGTATTCAGTCCGCAGGAGCTCCCTGTTCCCTGCCACTTTAGTTCTCCATCCCACTACCACTCCGACCAATCTGTCCATGGCTTCCTGCACGGTTAGAGCGAGACCCAAATCAAGCTACAGGAACAACACTTCAACTTCCATCTGTGCATGTTACAGCCGTACGGACTCATTACTGACTTCTCCAGTTTAAGGTTGCTCTCATTCTGTCTGCTCCAGAGCTGGCCTTTTCTGCTCCAAGTC
>JARFYF010000063.1:83474901-83487408 GCA_030265395.1 Rhina ancylostomus
TTGGCTGCCGAAAATTTTCCCTGGTGTGTAGGTGAGTTGTAGAATCTGGTGGGGGGGGGGGGGAGCTGATGAGAATATGGGGAGAATAAAATAGGATTACATTAGTGTGTGAGTAGTTGTTGGTTGGTGCAGATGGTGGGTTGAAGGGCCTGTGTGCTGTATCTCTCTTTAACATTAAATCCTCAAAGTATATTATTTTATGTCTTTCAAAGTGCTTGATATTGATGCTGGTGTTGTGACTACCAACATGCTTCTTCATGGTTGTCTGTGTTTAACTTTCTATGATTTTTTTTGCTAATTGGTAATTTCTGAATTTTGTCTCACAGTGCCAAAACTTCTCCCTTTACTTCAGCTTTTCACTTAATTAAATTCCACTCTGCCATATGTGTTACAATGCTACTTTATCAAATTCCAGCAAAAAATATCTTCCACAAATTTGTTTGCATAGAAAACAGATTAAAAAAATAACATGCAATTGATTATCGCCTATTATAATCTTATAACTGCCCAAAGTACTTTAAACCCAAGGAAGTACTTTTAAACTATTGCTCATGTTATAATATCAGGAGAACACAGGCAATTTATGTTCAGCATAATCCCACAAACATCAGTGAGATGATGATGCAGCAATCTGATTCCTAATGATATTGACTGAGGGAAACTATCAGCCAGGCCACCACGAAGAACAACCTTTGTTGTTCTAAACATGATATGAATTTTTTTTTTGAGGAGAATTGGGGCACGATTGATGGTTTTGAGTAATACGCACCTTTGACACTGTGGTACTCCCTTAGTACTGCACTGGAACATCAGTGTTTGTACTCCAAAGTCTGAAGTGGTTCTTGAACCATCTGACAGAAGCAAGAGTGCCTTTTACTGAGCAATACTTTTGTTGTTGATATAGAGGTTATTTTCAGTACAATGACCCAGAAATCCTAAAACATAATGCAAAGATTGTGTCCACAGTGCCATGCAGCCATTTGCAATACATAAGCCTTTATGTGCTGAACTGTTTTTATTTGGTTTCTTTGTGCATCTTGTACACTAACCCAATGGGGTGCTGGGGTAGGTGCAGACTTGTAATGTACATCTGGATGCCATTACCATGAATTGTTTGTATTTCTACAGAAGCAGCCTTCATGAGATGTGAGATTTGCTTTATCATAAGTTAAATGGGTTCTACTTGAGCTGGTAGTAGGGCTTGGAGACTGGTACTGAAAGTCTGCTTTCGTGAATACACTGTGCAAGTCTGCTCTGGTATTTATGTACTGCTTTTCACTTGGATGTGTGTTAGTTAAATTTAGCAATGTGATCCTGTGGTCTACTAATGTACATAGAACAGAGGGACCTAGGAGTACAAGTACATGGCTCCCTGTAAGTGGTGTCACAGATAGTCAGGGTGGTGAAGAAGGTGTTTGGTATGCTGGCCTTCATCAGTCAGGGCACTGAATACAGAAGTTGGGATGTTTCTACAAGATGTGGGTGAGGCCGCTTCAGGAGTATTGTGTACAGTTTTGGTTGCCCTGTGATAGAAAAGATGTCATTAAGTTGGAAAGAGTGCAAAGAAGATTTACGAGAATGTTGCCAGGACTCGAGGACCTGAGTTATAGGGAGAGGACTTTATTCCTTGGAGTGTAGGAGACTAAGTGACTTTATAGAGGTGTTTAAAATCATGAGGGGCACAGTGAATGCAAACTGTCTTTTTCCGAGGGAAAGGGAATAAAACATTTAGAGCGCAAAGGTTTAAAGTGAGCTGAGGAACCTGAGGGACAATTTCTCACACAGAGGGTCTTGCGCAAATGGAATGGGAAAGTACTTATAAAAGGTACAGGTACACAAACAGGAAAGATTGAGAGGGATATGGGCCAAACACAGGCAAATGGGTCTTGGTTAGATGGGCATCTTGGTTGGCGTAGATGAGTTGGGCCACTGTTTCCATGCTGTATTACTCTGCGACTCTATGTAAACCTGCAAAGCTGCATGGATATCTTGGATGTACACTGGCCTTGTGTGCTAATTATCCGAATAAACACATGGTACAGAGATTGACAGTGCAACTTGAAAGATAGTACTTGATGGAACTACTGTTGGGAGATGGATTAAGAATATAGCCACAGGGTTTTGCCGAGAAAATGAAGCAGTCAATTGACAATTAGGAGTTCAGATAAGAAAGTGAAACAACTCTGCTGCATAAGGATCAGGGAGTGATATACTATGGTTTGGGCTTGCATCCAGTCCCAGTTGTTAAATTTATCTAATCGGTATTGCAAGCATCAGCAAAAACTTAATAGCAAGATTCAGAATTTGATGCTTCAGTATTAAATCTTTCCACTTAATTCTTTTCATCCTGGTTATTGATTTTCTTCAGTCTGAATAGACAATGATCGTGAAAAAGACACTTTGCCAGCAATAGCCACAGCTACAAGTGAATTTGCTGGCCTTTGAATCAAATAAAATCTTAAGTTAGGAATAGTTAAGTTCATGTAAGTATTTGGCCCCAGGACAAAGCGGGAAGGTGCAAGAGAAATTGCCCTGAGTCTTCCTTGATTGAATGAGTTGTTTAAAATAAAATGTGAGTACAGCTCTTCAGCTTTTCTTGTGTTTTCTGAGTAGGCGCTGGCCCAATTTACAAATGCTGAAACTCAGACTGGAAAAGACATGTAAAATTGTTTCTTAAACAAAGCAATGAAAAGTGGGCAAACGTAAGCTGGGAAACTACTAGCCTAATGGAACAAGTGGATGTGTAATAAATTTGTTTGACTTTTTTCCTCTCTGTCTCAGGTTTTACCTTGGTAATATTAAAAAGTTTAATAATTTTACACCACAATAAACACTGTGGGGATTAGGTGCAAGTTAGCGCTGGAGCCTCTGAGGTGCCAATGTTTGTGCAAATCTACACAAATGACAGCTAATCTTATTTGATGCCGGAAGTCATTCTGCTGTTAAGTCATGTTCTGGAACATCTGGAAGTGCTGTAACTTGTGACTTGAGATACCGACCCAGTGTGGTAGCCTGTTGCAGGGAGCTGGCGAAGCAGATCCTCCATACCCAAGAGACATCCCACAAGGCACAGCAGCTGGTGGGCAGTGACTCGGTCCTCAGGCAGCGTATCCTGAGGCTCCGCCCTTGGAATATCCTGATTGCCTTTGACAGCTCACCAGTGTCAATGGCCTTTGAACTATTATGACATGTCTCTGATAGTTCAAATAAAACTAACTATAAAAGATATTGGAGATATTTTAAATAAGAAAACATCTTAAATGCTAGAAATTAGAAGATAAAGTTAAATAAATGAGCGGTTACCCAGGCATCCTTTCACTGAGGATCAGTGATCTCATTTCAAACTATGAAGGCACACTTCACATATCAGCCACTCCTGGCGTAAAGCTGGATGTACCTTGTAATCTGTCTCTTTCTGCAGTGAGCAGGCCATTCAGCATGATCATGTTCTATCACTCACTTCAGAATCCTGTTCCCACCCCCTTCCCATATCCCATGATCACATAAGCATTAAGAAATGTATCTACCACCACGAATCCATTAGGGACTTGTCCTCCACTGGCGCCTTTCGTTGAGAATTCCACAGGTGACATTTCTCCTGATGTGGGATTTAAATGGCACATCCCATCTTCTGAGGTTTTGACCCCTGGTTTGGGGCTGTCCAACCATCAGGAGCATTTTGCTTGGATCTTGTTTGCCGAGTCCTGTTTGAATTTTATCAGCAAAAGAAAAGCTGCTGGTAAGACACAGCAGATCAAACAGCATCTGTGGAGGCAAGGGATAGTTGATGTCCTGTCCTGATGCAGGGTCTCAGCCCGAAATGTAAACCACCTTGTTTTTTTTCTCTCTATCCCAATTCTGATGAAGGATCTTTGACCTGAAATGTGAACGTGTGGCTGTGGTAGCAAATCTGAGTGGGAACTGGGTGAGTCCAGATGAAGGGTCTCAATCCGAAAAGTCAATTTCCCTGCATAGGTACTGCTTGACCCACTGAGTTCCTCCAACATTTTCTATTTTTGTTAAGCTTCTATGGGACCTTGCTGTGGGCAAAACTTGCTGTTTCTTGGGAAGCTGTGGCATGTTGTACTTTAACGTCGGGTTCTGACACAGTCCAAGTCAGTATTACTCATTTGTCTTAATTGAGTTCTTTGAGTTGCATTTGTTAATAATTTAAACTCAGAAGTTAATAATTTAGAGCTTTGCTGTGATAGGGATTTTGAGGTTAAATCAATGCTAATAATCCAGCACCTTCGGGATTTTTTTGGGACTATTGGATGCTATCCAATTAATACTCCAACACATTTTTAATTCACCTTTTCATGTTACGTGGTATTATAATAAATTTTCCAATGAACCAGATGTTTAAAAGGGAGCATGGGAAATAGGGCCCTGTTAAATGTAAAAGGAACATGAGAATGTGGCCCAGGTGGGTTTAAAAGGAAATCCTGGTGAATGTGAAGGGGAACATCAGTGGTTCAATTAAACCCTTCGAGACAAGAAGGACGTGTGGCTATGGAAGCAAGTCTGTGTGACAACTGGGTGAGTCCAGACAAAGGGTCTCAATCAAAAATGTCGACTGTCCATTTCCCTCCACAGATGCTGCTTGACCCACTGAGTTCCTCCAGCATTTCGTTAGTTGCTTCAGATTCCAGCACCTGCAGTCTCTTGTGTCTCCACAGTGAACAGTAACATCATGTTGAATTCAGTATCTTCCTACCTTTGGTTTTAGCTTTATGATGCCAAAGGTAGGGGAGTCAGTGATGCAGAAGTTGAGCAAGAAGTCGTCCTTCTCTGGATTTTGGAGTTTGAATAAAGACTTGCCGGGTGGAATGAGAGCCTGCTCTCTGCTCACTAGAAGGTTCTGTTTGGTTTAAGTTTGTCTAGGCTCAAGTCTTTAACAGGCTGCCACAAGCCCACTGATAAAGCTGCTCATTTAACAGCTATTGGAAACTCAGTCAAGCAGGAGCACTTGCTCATAGTGTCTGAAGGAGCTGAAATCTGTTTTCATTGCAGGTGAAAATTACTGCTTTGGCAGCAATTCTGGGTTCTACCATTTCTCTGGAAATAAACAGGGCAATTTAAACAATTGCCACATAATATATTATGTTGCAGTATCCCCAATTTGCCTTTCCAATTTATTTTTTTTTGCAATGACTTGCTGCAACCATCACAATCAAAGTAGCATTTTAGTGCACTTGCCAAAGATTGAGGTACGTTAATGACCACACGGAGTGATTGCAGAGGGTAATGGAAATTAAATGGCAAGTGAATATCACATTGTCGGGAGCCATACTGTTAAACCAGTCAAACCTTGACATCCAGATCACCTGCAAGTTGTACTTTCCCATCATATCTGGTGCTTGGTAAGACTGAAATAGAAAATCCTGGACATCAGCAGCAGCAGCAGCATCTGTGAGGAGTGAAACAGAATTATGTTTGAGATCGGAACTGGGAAAAGCTGGAATGAAAAAGTTTTGAGAGACTGCACGGGAGGGGGAGAGAACCAGAGTGAAGTTCTTGGGATAGAGTGAATTTCAGAAGCGGTTGAGTGAGCAGGTGGATGGCAGTGGAAGGTGAAAGAGGCAGAGGCAGTTCTCTATGTTGCTTTATTAATCAATTGAATGTTCAGCTGATGAGTAGCAGAGAGCTACCATCACTGGATCTTAGCCCTCTGATTTCTCATCCTCCAGGTTTTGCTTTACTCTGGTGTAACACTGGTATAGCAGAGCACACAATGCACCACAATACTTGGCAAGCCAGTGCGGAGAGGTGTGTACTCTGAGATTTTCAAATAATGTACAAGGTAAATGCGTAAAGTGGAAGTTGTTGAATCCACCGTCTGCTGTTCCGACAATCCAGTAATTTTAACTAATCCCTGGAACAGAGAAAAAAATAATTTTGTCTCAATAGTTCACATTTTTGATGTAACCTGGAATTTTTGTGGGGTAGGGGAGAAAATATAAACTGCCTTCACAAGGTTATTGGGAGGAAGTACTGTGTGAGGGGATTGAGACAACAGACTGTCGGTGAGTAACAAATGGGTGACATGTGCACAGATGTCAATAAGTAGATTTTGTCCTGAAGATGAAAAATGCACTAAAATCACTCTTTGGTTGGTAACCATACCTCCACAGTATTGTAATGAACAGCATTGAAAGCACGTAAGACTGATAAGGAAGAGCAATTACTAAAAGTGAAGAGAGAGAGGAAACTAGTCCTGCCATTTGTAGAAATGAACCTGTGTGTGTACATTGGGCTTTTGAATTTAATAATTTGATGGGAGCTCATTTGTATGTAGTGGTGTCGTAACCTGGGGACGACCCGTATTCTGGATAGATCTTTCAAAGGAGTCAGCACAGACTTGATGGTCTGAATGATTTCCTCTGTGCCATAACGTTGCATGAATGGAGCAGAGTTTTGTGTACTGTAAATTACTCTTGCGGGTTGATGGAAACTTCAATTGAAGGTCAACAGCATTTCGTTGAGTTACTGTCATTTGGGTCCTACTGTATTCTTGTATTGGTTGTCCAGTCATCTCCATGGCAACAATTCGTCAAACGATCAGTAGGCAGCACTCCGAGTTCTGTCTTTTCAGAGGATTTATTAAGAGCAGAGAGAAATGACTGGAAGGTGGTGATGAATTGGGGGGAATTGTTCGAGTCAGTGGATTGGTACTGGGTGGGATTTGGCAGCATATCATTGAAGTTCACCCCAAATGAGAACCTGAGAAGAACTGATGGCTTCAAATTACAAATTGCCTTATAATTACTTGTCTGGGCTACTCTGAAAGTACCTTCCAAATGCAACAAGAAGGACAAGTGCAGCAGGTGCATTATAACAAAAGCACTTGCAGGTTCCTTCCAAGTTGCACCCCATTCTGACTTGGAAGTATATTGCTGTTCCTGCATTGTCACAGATAAATCTGAACAGCGGTGGGCAAGTACCTTAAACAGAAGGGCTGCAGTGGTTAACGTANNNCAGTCACCACCATCTTCGCAAGGGCAGAAAGAGTGGTGGTGAGCTGTGTTCTTGAACCACTGCAGCCCTTCTGCTGAAGGTAATTGCCTGTGGCTGTTGTGCAAGCAGTTCAGATTTATCCCAGTGATGATGCAGAAACAGCAATATACTAAGTCAGAATGGGGGCGCAACCTGGAAGGAACAGGCCATAAATGTTGTCCATTATCAGTGATGGCCATGTACTGAGAATTAATAAATAAAATATAATTTCTACTAAGCCACTCAAATTCATGATTTGATTTGTTTTCATCGTGAAGCAGTAAACCAACAGGATGCTCCATAAAATGGTTGGTCAAGTAGATGGTGAAAAAGGTAGATGTGAATGATAGGGAGATGTGCAAGTGGTCCATTTCTGAGGCTGAAATCATGTTGGGAATAGGGTAGAAGTTGGCAGGCGCTATAGTTGACCCAGTGCCACAATGTCTTGAGTTACAGAAAGGATGCATTGTTGGAAATGATTCATAAGGTGAAATTCCATGCATCGATAAGGCTGGGCAAGATGCATCATGAAAATCTTGATGCATTGTATTCCTTTGGCCAGGTAGTAGACCGCTAATCATTATGTAGAAAATAGCTTTAAAACACAGAGAGACATAATCCAAAGATTCAGTGGCAATGTAGTGAAAATTACTGATGTACATGCAAAATAAAAATCTGCATCCCATTCTGAAGCATTTTCACACAAGTTCCTACAGCAGTAAACGCAACCCATTTTTAGTCATTGCTAGTTCTAGAAAATGTGAATTTGTACTGTGCCGGCAACACTGGCACTGTTTTGTAAATCATTCTCTTAAATTTGCTGCAATTCCTGCCCCTCTTTATCCATTTGTGTTGTGTCTGTCAATAGGACCAGAATCCATTAATAAACGTATAGGGTGCTTTGGTGGCACGATTAATGGATTCCACTACAATGGAGTTCTTTTACAGATTACAAATCTATTGAGTTGATTTGAAAATTAATTGAAGCATGCGATGCATCTAGTCATAATCTGGTGCAGTCTGCATGTAAAAAGAAAGATTAACTTCTTTTGCAATGGAGTTTAACATTTCAAGACCTACACTGTATGGTTTATGGTGGTGCTAAGGCATAAATGTTGCTTGGGCTTTATTCAGGCATGATGTACATGATAACATCAGCTTTATTAAGTGGAGCCACAGGGCCATCCATTCATCACAGCTCCCTTGTTCAAAGAGATGGTCATGACATCAAGCAGTGCACAGTGAGTGAAAGAAAGAAGCAAAAAATCCACACCATGTTTTCCAAGAATTTATTAAATTATCCTGGCTCTAACAAGGAAACTGGGATGCTGTCACGCATCTTGAGTGTGATTGGCAAAACTGGTTTACTGGGAAATGTGAGTAGGAGATTTTGGTCACATCTCTCAATGTATTTGTTGTGATTTGCTTCCAATTTTGTTTTCTCAAATTCACTGCTTGTCAGGGAACTAACTCATCCACCAAGACGTTTTCCGGTTATCCATGTTTTGCTCAGGCTATATTTGTCGATGCTTGTTGCATAGCCATTGGTTACAATGGACTTCATGGTGATCCAGTACATCCAGGAAGTTTTGATAGGATTCACACCTCCAGATTGATGGTCAGTTGACTTTACTAAGCCAAAGTGATGGAAGGATACAGAATGGGTTTCAAAGAGGAGGAATGTAGGGACTATGCAGTCTTTGCTTCACGTGCACTCAAATCTTGCTACATTTCTTCAAACCTTTTCTAAAATTCAAGTCTTCAGCCAAACTCCCTCACCACATCAACCACCAATCCCTGCCTTCCCCTGAGTGGGTGGGTGGTTGTTGGTTTTGGAGGGTTATAAAGTGATCAGTGTAGAATAGAATTCCTACCCACTGCCACAATCCCTAGAATCTATGTTAACAGCACCTCAGTGCTATGACTGAATGCCTCAGTGTGCAGGTGTGAGCGCCTGGTTACTGTAACTAAATCAGGCTACTGTTGTGAAGCTTTAAGTCCAGTTATTGAAATTGCCTGATCTGCCACGTGGGTTTCCCAGGCATAAGGAAACAGCAGTGAAATGGAGGTGAGAATGGCCAGTGGATGTTTCCTTCAGCACTGCTTAGGAGTTGGGAGGAGGCAGAATACACCCTTCCGTGCATACCTCCACCTCCCCTGAATACCCTCAGGGAAACCCTCAATCTCCATCAGCCATGATTTGCCCGCCTTCCTTACCACACTTGCAATTACTGATCTCCCCCCACCCCTCCCCAAACACAGCCGCAGTCAATGTCCCCATCTCTCTCCCATTACCAGGTACCATACCCAAGGCTTCTCAGCTACATGTTCCCACACCTGATGTTTCCTTCCACTCACCTGCCAAACTGAGCATTACCAGAGCAATTTTGAATCTGATTTATGCTGAGACCACAAAACAGTTCAATGAAACGTGGATGTAGCATGGACGTAGGTCTCAGGGAGATCCAACGAATGAATCCCCTGCACTGTACTGATGCTAGTGCTGCAGAATGTCAACTAGAAGGACACAGTTTGTGTCTCCTTCTCTGTCCTGCAGACTACTACATATTGAAAGCCCTGGTGAGAGAGTACCCCTCCTTGAAATGCCCATTCATACAAAGCAACTTGAAGCAATGTATGTATGTTTGACCAAATGCCACAGGCTGTACTGAATGAGACACATGATTTACATTGATATAGTACCCTCACATCCTCAAGTTATTTCTGAGCTAATGAAGTACTTTAACAATGCAGTTGCTGTTGTAATCAATGAAACA
Source organism: Rhina ancylostomus (assembly GCA_030265395.1). Taxonomy (NCBI): domain Eukaryota; kingdom Metazoa; phylum Chordata; class Chondrichthyes; order Rhinopristiformes; family Rhinidae; genus Rhina; species Rhina ancylostomus. Next base: position 83,484,675 of record JARFYF010000063.1, read on the forward strand.
ATACAACCTCTGAACACCACGTTCCCACAAGCAACATGGTGACAATGACTGGGTGATGACATTAACTGCAGAATGAAGGGCACCAAGCAGAACTCCTCTTCCTTTCAAAATAGTACTTTTCAATCCACCTGAAAACTCGGTTGAATTTAATGTGTCAAATGCGAGAGCACTTCTCCACCAGTGCCTCATCACGAGACCTTGTAATGCTGTGCTACAGTGTTTGGAACAGGTCTCAACTCAGAGGCGAGGCACTGACACTGAGCAGCAACTGTGGGTTTGAGTTTTGAGTTTTGTCTCGTCTGCTGCCATATGGGAAGATCTTTCTTTGGAACTGCATTTTGAACTTTTTTTTTAGATTTTTCAGGTTAAGTGTTGAAGAATGTATTTGCTGGTTCATATATTATTATCTTGGAGTGCCTGTAAACATATTTATGCAAATTATGAGGCAAGACATGTTCTTGCTCGCTTAAAATGCAGGGGGTACCATGACTTTGGTAATTTAGAAAACATGAATTTTTGACTAGATTGTTTCCCGAGTGATCCAATGGCCAATCTGTCTCATCTTATGGGCATTTCTTCCTCTTGCACCTCTTGTATTCGTGCAACGTGATCACAGGCACCCTGTCCTTGGGTATAAGTACAACATTAATTCATGTGGGAGCCAGGAGGGAAGTTTAGATTGGAGTTCATTGATACATTGATTCCGGCTGCTAGTTCTTCTAAGCTCACCTACTTTGCAGTGGATTTTCTGGGCGTGATTAATTGCAGCCATCAGTGCTGACAAACAGATGGGTTGTGTGGGACCTGTCAGGATCTTATCAAGCCTATGCACTGGCAGCTTTGGATTTGCAACACTAGTGCAGTGGCCCTGTTTCAGAAGTAGGAGAGAGTACACAGGTGCTTCTGACAGAATGGGTAAGCTTAGCTTATTTGCTGCTAAAGACATCACCAAGGAATTAACTTCTCTGAGGATTTCAGTGGATTAATGTTTCAAACTCTTTGATCTTCTGTAGAACTGGAATTGAAATTAACACACACAGTTTTGTCTCGTCTGCTGCCATATGGGAAGATCTTTCTTTGGAACTGCATTTTGAACTTTTTTTTAGATTTTTCAGGTTAAGTGTTGAAGAATGTATTTGCTGGTTCATATATTTTAATGAATTACCATCCTTAATGAGCATGGATAAAGATTAATTATCATTCTTAATGCCGCTTTACAAGTTTCAACAACTCAGTCAATTTCAACATCATTTGGTTTAATTTTGTTTGTATCTTTTGTTTTAGCAGTGGAACTGAATTAACCTTGGGTCATGACTGCTTGCTGACTTTAAGTATCATGGTTCCTAGCCTTGATTGAACCCTGACACCATTGAATACTGTCATTCTGTCAGGACGGCTTCCTTATTGTTTGTCAGGTAATTAAGCAGTCGCTTCAACATTAATCAAAGCTGTAAATCAGGCAGGATTGGACTGGCCATCCATTGCATGCCATGTCTTATTTTTCAATTCTGATAAAGTCTTTGCAAAGGTAATCAGAGGGATGGGTGGGTAGAAGGGATTCGGGGTGACATGTTCAATCTATTATCATTTGTGTAGCACCTTTGCCAAGTTATCATAGAATCATGGAAAATTATAACCTCTCCTACCCTAACAGACCATGAGTTCTGGACCTCTGCAATCCTTTGGATGTTAACATTATTCCCCAATTCTCTCCTGTCATTCCATTAACTACTTAAAATCTATGCCTCCTGGTTTTTGACCCTTCTGGGAAGGTAAATAGGTTCTCCCTATTTATTTTATCTTGGCCTCTTATAATTTTTTTACTCCTCAGTTAAACCTCCCCTTGGCCTCCTCTATTTCAAGGAAAGCCCCAACCTATCTAATGCTTATCTGGATTCATAGCTTCTGTTATGCCTTCCTGATTACATCCGTGTGAATCTTTTATGGACCCTTGAATGACATCGCTCCTGTAATGTATCGACCAGAATTATACACAGTACTCAAGACACAATCATGCTAATGTTGTACAGAGTTCAAGCACAAGCTCTTTGCTCTTATATTTCTATACCTCATTAATGAAGAAGGGCATCCAGCTTGCCTTTTTACCCATCTAACTGACTTGTCTTGCGACCGTAATAGATTTTGCACACTCTCTCTGAGGACCCTCTGATCCTCTATGCCTCCCAGAACATTTCCATTTGTTGTGTATTCCCTGCTTCGCTGTATCACCCCAACTGGATTCCCACACACTTAAGTGGATTAAATTCCATTTGCCATTTTTCTGCCCAGCTAAACAGACCAGCTATATCTTCCTGAAGTTTTAAGCTTTACTTTCACTGTCAGCCATGTGGTCAGTTCTGAATATCATTTGCAAATTTCTTTATGGCGCCCCTATATTCACGTCATAATTATTGACATGTTTACTGAATGCAAGGGACCAAATACTGAGCTCTGCAGAACCCACCAGTTACAGCTTTCCAATCACACAAACACCCTATTTGCTTCCTGTCACTGAGCTAATTTTGGATCTAATTTCCTTCTCAAAAGCCTTGCTAAATTTGATACAAGCTGCATTAAATATTGATCAAACCTCCTTGTTGCTTTCTCAAACAACTCAATCAAGTTAGTCAGAAACAACCTGCCCTTAACAAATTCATGCTGACTATTGGTGGTTGATTTAAACCTTTCTAAATGAAGCTTTAAGCTGTCCCTCGGAATTGATTGCAGTAACTTG
>JARFYF010000063.1:83532801-83545945 GCA_030265395.1 Rhina ancylostomus
TCAATCTATTACAGAACTCCCATCAGAAAAGCTGCAGACTGTACATGGAGTGAGGGTCATTTTCAACACCCCAATCTCCTCTGACGCCCTCTTCCCACACCCCCAACATCTCGACAATAGTAAACCTGCCTCCCACCCCCACTACCACCTCCATATCCTCAAATTTGCTTCAACATTGGTAGTTATACCTTCAGCTGCCTAGACCCAACTCTGGCCTTCCTGCGACCTATCTGGCTCCCTATCACCCTCTTCAGATCCCCCTTTAAACACTGATATTATCTTTGATCAGGTATTTGGTTGCTTGGCTTGATATTTTCTTCCATGGTTAGATTTCAACTTTGCTTTGATAATTGCTCCTGTCAAGTGCCTTGGGCATGCAACGTGTTAAGAATTCTGTATAAATGCAACTTGATGATGCTGCTACAGCCAAAGAGCATTGCAAGTCAAATACCCTTTACCGCAACCACTTAATATTGCCTTTCATTGATCGCCATGGTCAACCCTGCCTGAGATATACCTTCAATTAAAAAGCAGCACACGTGCTGAGAGAATGTGCCAAGTTGTACATTTGATGGAGTGGTATGGATAAAGGGAGGAGGCGTTGCCTCACGATGTTTCTTTTTGAAGAGGAGGTTTTTCAAGTTGAACTGACTGCTGTGTGATCTGTTTGTTATTTTACACTGTGGTTCCCACTTCCTTCATTAGCCTGAATTTTGAAGGAAGACTTATTCACCTTGCAGATAGTAATGGTGCAGCATTTCCATCATGTGATAATTGACTGTAAATGTAACACATAGCAGTTGAGAAATCTTAACCATCTATAATTATCAGCACTTGCCAAACAGAATACGTCCGTAGGTTTTCATCCTTTTGAACCACACTGCCTCACTTGTTGGGTAAAATCATTTCTATTGACATTCAATAAAAATCCTAAGAAAATTCAACACCTTTATGTCTATCATATGCCAGAGCTCCACATGGAAAGCGTCAGGTAGATTTTATTGGCCTTGCCTCACCACAGAATGAGGAGTTGGAAGTGCCCTGTTTCTGCAATAGTGCAGTTGGCCCCTCACCTTCCCCATCAATTACCATTTCCCTCCAGTCACTGACCATCCCTTCGCAATCACCATCACCCTCTTCTTTCCATCACATGCCAGACCAGTTTCTTTCTTCTCCCAGTTATCTGCCATTTCAAATCCCTTTTGGTCCAATGGCCTGCACCTCCATTCACCCGCTTTCTCCATTCACTCCCTCCCACATTTCCCTGTCCATCAGTCCCTCCTCTAGGAACGTGGATCTGTGCTTGACTAAGTTTGCCAAGCCCTGATGCATCATTGATTCATGGCTCTCTCCCAGCCCTGGTGGGTCATTTCCTGCAGTCGCTCAGACCACACTCAGGAAAGAAAATGATGCCATTTGCAGACAAGAGCATATTTTCAAATTTAGTTAATCTCAATGCACCAGTGACGCTTTTCAGCGGATTAAATTCTGCAAGTTAACTTAATTTGAAGGGGCACAGAAGTTCCCCCTAACCATCTCATGGGTCCCACCTCTAACCACAAGACTGTTTAACTGTGTTCACAGAAGACATGCTCATAGCTCTAATGAATCTGACTTCTTCCAAGCACAACTGAATATTCAGAATGTTCTATGCTTTTGCTGTTGATATACTTCTAGTAAAATATCTCTTCTTTCCCAAGCTCCTGTGCATTGACTCATGGGGACACTTGGTCCCTTGGTCCCCTGACTCTCCTGACCCTTTATGCCCGTGTCAAAAGCCTGGGAGCTCAGGCACCCGGTTAAGTATTTATATGTGAGTCATGCATTGTCTTATTGTTAAAGTGGGAAAGCCAGAGTGGGGTCGAGGTGACTTGCCTCAAGTTTTCTCACTGAAGGAGCATGCATGGGCCACCAAGACCACAAGGAAGTAAAAAAAAGTATCAAAACAAAGTTTTCCTTGGACCTATTGCAGGCCAGGAGCTACAATGTTGTTTTGGCTTGCAGCATGAGCCTCATTCAGTCCATGGGTTAAAACTGGAGTCAACTGAGCCTGATCGTTTCAGAAAAATACCATTGGATTCCCACCATTGACAAATAGAATCCACAAGAAAGTAACTGGATTGGAGAAGGAGGGCACTGCATCCATTTAAACTACCTGCCATTTTCAGCAAGGTTTAAACCATCTCTTTCATTGTGGAAGAGATGGAAACCATGTTTTAGAGAATGGAAGGCCCATATGAGAATGAATGTGCCTGCAAGTGGCAGATTGCTGAGGAGTTCATGGACTGTGTTAGGTGAAGAAGCAGTGAATGGAACCACACCAGTGACTCAAATCAACAACAACAGCATCTGTCTTCCTGCTGGAGAAAACCGTGGCTCATTCACTTGATGCCAAAAAGTTGAACAGGACAAATGTGGTCAAGGAATCAGGGCAAGTGATGAGGGGCAAAGTTGAGTAGCTTCTGTGGATGATATCTCATGAGTTAGCTGAAGGTCGATAAGGATTAACCCTAATACTCAGTTCACTTTCAGAGTCCATCAACATGCAGGTACAGGAGGAGAATGAATTGCTGGAAATGCACATAGGCAGACTAGGAGGGGAAATCCATGGAAGTGCACCCTCCCGGAATTTGACAATAGAAGAAAGTGAAGTTAGTCCACCACTTCAAGTGCTACAGAAATATTGAGGAAAACATGGAAGAACAAATGAAATAGCCATGAGCACAAAGAATATTTTTCATTTGTTTGTGCAAAGGCTGTTTAAGTGATTAGCTATACTGTAGGGATTTATGTTGGACAGAGTTACAAGGCAATGAGGCGTGTGCTGTGCAATACTTCCTGACAGGAAGGAGTATCTCCCTTCCGAAAATCCTCATGCATTTGGAAATTTCTAAGTGCAAGCTTCTGCCAAGCTACATGAGAAAGCTGCCCTAAGTGAATTAGAGGAGTCCTAAAAGCAAGTTTTTTATAAGATATCTTTATTAGTCACATGTATATTGAAACACACAGTGAAATGCTTCTTTTGCGTAGAGTGTTCTGGGGGCAGCTTGCAAGTGTCGCGACACTTCTGGCACCAACATAGCATGCCTACAACTTCCTAACCCGTGTGTCTTTGGAATGTGGGAAGAAACCGGAGCAGCCAGAGGAAACCCACACAGACACGGAGAGAATGTACAAACTTCTTACAGATAGTGGCCAGAATTGAACCCAGGTCGCTAGCTCTGTAATAGCGTTACGCCAACCACTACATGACTGTGCCTCGAGCAAGAAATTAGAATGAACTCTTGCAGAAATCAGTGTAGTTACCTAATAGAGAATTTAAACTCCAAGTAATAGTTTTTATGTTTCCAATCTTAATAAATGGTAGCTTTTGAATTTCCTTTGTGAGCAGTGGTCCAGTGTGCAGTATTGGAGAACTATTGGTAACTTGTCAAATTTGATACGTATATTGGATGTTTTAAATGCAGAATCACAAATAACTGCCAATGAGTTGCAGTTCAAATTTGACCAAAAAATTGGGATTACGGAGACTAGCAGCGCTGTTGCATTTAAGGCATAGTAAAGCAAGTAAGAGTAAAAGGAAAAATTATATGCTGATAGGGTTATATAAGGTTATTTACTGGCTCATGGGATAAGCACGCAAAAACACTGGCATAGAAAAGTTGAACGAATTGGTCTGATTATCTGTTGCGATTGTGTGTAACCTGGGGATAAGACTACAAGAGTTCATGCTCTGTAAATATGAGATTCCCATCTCAATCCCTGGCACCTTCATCCAGAATTTAGATTTACGGTAATAGGCAGGAGAATTAGAGGGGAGATGCGGAAAGTACTTTGCAACCAAAGCGTGGTGGGAGATCTGGAACTCGCTGCTAAATTGGGTGGTGGATGCCGTATGACTTGTCACATTTTAAAGAAATATTGGGACTGGGAAGATTGGCTACAGAGGCAAGATCACTTATCGCATTTAAATAGTAACAAGTGGGAAGTGGTGAGGGTTTTCTCGCCGCTGTAGACGAGATGCGTAATCCTGTGCTTTTCTATGTTCTACTTCCTCTCTAAGTTTCAGAATTGTGGCACAATAGAATTCCTAAGGAAACGTCAATAAGGTAGTAATTATACATAATTGTCTGCTATATGGAAAGGAATAGAGATGGAAGGAAAGAAAACTACTGGAGGAAAATTAGAGAGAAATAATAGATACTGTAATATGTGAGACTGATGAAGTAAACAAAGGAAACAACAAAAACAAAGACTGTGCCCTTTTAATGGAGCAGGCAATTGGAACTGAAGAGACATAATATTATTGTATTGAGGCAACAGCTGTTGCTCAGTGTTTAGAGCCTGAGGGATCACTAATTGGAAATATGAAAAATCCTTTGTTTGTTAGACAAAAACTTCAGAGTGGGTAGCAATGATTACATCTTTAAGAGTCAGTATATTAACTACAGTGAAAAGCTACAGAGGACATTGTTGAGTAGACAAGAAACAGTACAGTGCTTTCCTTTCTACAGAGCAGTGGAATGCACTAATGCACTATTGTTTTGTGCAGTTCCAAGCAGGTTTGATCTAATTCTTGCCAGTAACAGTCTTTTCACTTCACAGAAAGGATTTTGTTGCAAGTTGGTCATGAACTTCCTCATTTCATGGAAAAGTTGCACCTTTTTACTATAAACAGACTGGGCGTGGACTGCATCAGTAAACCTTAATGGCACTCCAGTCAGCCTCCACCAGAAAGCCAAAAGCAAATACTAAGCTTTCAGGACGTCACTAATTATTTTTTTCTCCATCTGGTGCCTCCTCTGAAGGTTCAGACAATGAGTCAGAGTCATACATCCCAGCATGTCCATGCCCACCGATGTACTTTTCTGTAGGAGCCCCATTTACCTGCATTTGGTCCATAGCAATATTTGCATTGAAGCCTTCCACTTCGAAGCAGTCATAACTTAAGGATTGCCAGGATATGTTGGGCATGTTGAACTTTATCAAAGGAGCTTTAAGAACATCCTTGAAGCATTTCCTCTGTCCACTTACTAATATCCTCCTGTGACAGAGTATAGAATGTCTGTTACAGTCGTCTGGTGTTGGGTCTACCCAGCAAAACCGATTGGGTGTGATGAGGACCTTGATGGTGGGAGAGCTGGGGTGAAAGTGGCTACCACATTCCAGTACCTTAAGTGGCCAATGTAAAACTTTCACTCTAGTTTTCAAACCCCTCCATGGCCCCAGCCCTTCCATTTTCTGTATCCTCATTTGGACTGCAACTCTTCAATGTATCTGCTCTGTTTGTTTTTAACCTCTTGCATATCCTCTATTTTAATTGCTCCGTCACTAGTGGCTATGCTTTCAGTGACCAAGATCCAAGCCCTGGAATTGATAGAATCTGGGGGGATGAGGTTGATAGGAATGTGGAGAGAATTTTTCTTTAAATGGGATTAGTGTAGGATTAGTATAAATGGATATATAATGGTTGGTGTAGATTTGGTGAGCTGAAGGCCCTCTTTCTGTGCTGCATGACTCTGTGGCTCTAACTCTTGCCTTGAACCTCATTGAAGATGCTTTTTGAAGCTGACCTCTTTGACCAGGCATTTGGTTGTTTGCAGTTGTATCTCCTTACTTAGCTTGGTGTCCGGGTTTGTTTGGTCACATTCGTCTGTAGTGTCCTGGGACATTGTGCTTTATTGAAGGTACGATTAATGTTGTGGAGGTAGTAGAGTGGTGAGTCCACAAAATTCAAACCGTGAATAGTAGAGGGTGTTGCAACTGAGTCTGATTTTTGTTTTCCTCAGCTCTTCCTAATCTTTTTTTTTCTGCTAACTTTTGCACACGTACGCTTTTCCATTATAATCATTGGATAACTATGAAGAGTGGGATTCTAGCCAATTTCCTCCAATTCCACCATCCTACTGCCCAACTTCTTGCAACTTCTGCTCACATCTGCTCTTGCCCGAAGAACATAGAGCAGACCAGTGTGACTTGTATCCACCTGAAATAATCAGGGATTATTTTTCGACCAAATAATACATCAAAGAATTTATGCTGTTGAGTGATGTACAGTGAGTTCTGCTCTCCAGGAAAATTATATTCCAACAGCCCCATTTCTCCATATGTTGTAAGTATTTCCCTAGCATTTAACCCATACACAGTGATCAAGGAAGTAAAGCACATGCAAATGTTAAAAAACTTGTACAGTTTGCCTTTTGTCTTACTTTATCCTATTTTGCCAACTAATTGATGAAACTGCATATACTTTGTTCCTTTTACCTGAGACTCAAATGATAACACTTGTGCATCTGAGATAGATAATTGCTAGTTCAAGACACTGGAAACTTGCACACAACAATCTGTACCGAAACTCCGGTGCAATATCAAGGGAGTGGTGCACTGTTGGAAATGCCATCTTTCAGCTTTGCTGTTTATTCAAAGTGTGTTCTCTTGAATGATCGGGGACAATTCCTTGATCACAGAAGTTATCCCTGTCCTTCTGCCAAAATGTACCCTTCACCAGAAGAGATTACCTGGTCATTATAACATTATTTGTGTGATCTTGCTGTGAGGAACCTTTTTTCCTACATTATGACTGAGACTACCTTTCAACAGTACCTTTACAATGGCTGTAAAGTTGGCTGAAGTACTAAGAAAGTGGCATGTAAATATAAGGCCTGTATTTATTTTCAGTATTGATATCATCTGTCTAAAAGCATCTTCTACTAGTTTTTTTAAAATTTATTATTCAAAGCTGCTTTAGATAACGTGTGTATAACCCTGCAGGCCACATTTGGCAAACATATCAAGCAACACTGTGATGGGATATATAATTCCTAGACTGACAATTTTGTTTTGGGGATCTGGACCACAGTGGAGCTCACTATCTCCCTCTTGTGACTGATGTCTGTTATCATTTGATTGGTTTGAATGTTGCCATACAAGAACCCCACCAATGGGACATTAGTGCATCCACATGTCTGGATGCCTAGCCTTCAACACTATTCAACCACTTCTGTGAACATCAAGAGACAACACAATTATGGCAGGTAGTAATCAAATTGAATGTGCTTTAAACATACAGTAGGTTTTGCTCCATTATTGGAAATGTAGTTCATAAAAATGGGTTTTTGAGTAGGGTGGAAAGTTTCTTTTAAATAATATGGATGTTAAAATTTTATCTAAAGTTCTAGCTCGTAGACTGGAAAATATTTTACCTTAAATTACATCCGATGATCAGACTGGTTTTATTAAAAATCGATATTATCATTTTAATATTTGTTTATTGAAAATTATCTATTCTCCCTCTAAGGAAATATCGGAATGTGTGATATCTCTAGATGCTGAGAAGGCCTTTGATCGGATTGAATGGAATTACTTATTTAAAACTTTAGAGAAATTTAACTTTGAGCCCAATTTTATCCAATGGATTAAATTACAATTAAATCACTTCCCTCACACCTTAAACCTATGTCCTTTAGTTCTTGATTCCCCAATCCTGGGAAAAAGGCTGTGGACACTGACCCTATCTATGTCCCTCATGATTTCATACACCTCTGTAAGATCACCCCTCATTCTCCTACACTCCAGTGAAAAACGTCCCAACCTCTCTCCATAACTCAGTCCCTTGTGTCCCTGAATCATCTTTGTAAATCACCTCTGCACTCTTTCCAGATTAATGGCATCATTCCTCTAGCAGGGTGACCAAACCTGAACACAATATTCCAAATGCAGCCTCACCAACGTCTTGTACAACTGCGACATGACATCCCAACTTCTATACTCAATGCTCTGAGGGGAACAATGTATTTTTACTCCTAGGTCCCTCTGTTCTACAGCATTAATGTCCTACCCTCATCTGTCTTCCCAAAATACAACACCTTCCACTTACCTGAATTAAGCTCCATTTGCCATTCCTTGGCCCACTTACCCAGCTGATCAGGATCCCCCTGTAAATCCTGGCAGCCATTTCACTGTCAACGACACCACCTATTTCAATGTCACCTGCAAATTTACTAACCATGTGTGAGGGAGAATGAGTTGAAGGGGTAGAGGGAAATAAGGAAGGGGGGTGAGACTGATGGGCTTCCTCTGCTTGGAGCTGTCGTGGACCTGATGGGCCAGCCGGCTCCCTTCGTGTCTTTATGAGTCAGTCGGAGGGTTGTTAAATCTGTAAGCACCAGGAGCGAGTTATCTCAGGGATAGGTTGGAGAGTTAATTCAAACAGCGAGGGCAGTGGTTAGAAGCAGGGTCGATAAACTGATGGAGTTTGGGGTAGGGCAGCAGAGCCTTGAGCTGTGCAGTGAAATTCACACACTGAATTTTCCAATTTCAGGTCACCCTTACCCGCTGTGTTGTTCCCTCTCACTCTCTCCCTCCTTCCGATTCACCTCTGATCGTCCCAGTTTTGCCCCCTTTTCCATACCCCATCTCCTGCCCCCCCATCATCCATTATTGTCCCCCTCATGATACGATCCACATTTTACCCACTGGACCCCCTGCCCCATCTGGCTCCATCTGCCCTTCACCTCTCCCCTATTGGTTCCCATTATCACCTTCCTTACTGATCAGATTCCAGCACCGGTAGCCCTTGTGTTCCTGTTTATCACCCTCCAGCGTCTGTCTCTACCTTCACCCTCCCCTCCCCTCACCTGGCTCCACCTGCCCATCATCCTTCACCCCTCCTCTGTCCACCAATCACCCTCTGGCCCCTGTCTCACCAGTTCCCCTCTTCTCTAGGTACCTTCCCTCTCCGCTCTCAGTCCTGGTGCGGGATCGCAATCCGAAATGTGGACAATTCCTTCACACCCCCGACCCCCCACCAGTTGCTGTTCGACCTGCTGAGCTCCTCCAGCAGATTGTCTGCTGCTCCAGATTACAGCATCTGCAGTCTCCTGTGTCTGCTTTCCCAACAGGATGTTTCTGGCAGTGCTGAGTGCTGCCCCTAGGTGGCAGCATGTACCCTTCTGAGGCACTCTGCTGTTTGTGGTTTCTGAAGAATGGAGCTTAACGGGGAACATGACACAATCCCCAGAGTAATGATCCTCAGCTGGCTTCCTTTCGCTGAGTGTCTGTGTGTGTGTGTGTGTGTGTGTGTGTGTGTGTGTGTGTGTGTTTGTATGTTTGTGTGTGTACGTGTGTCTATATGTATGTAGGTTTAGGTGTGTGAGTTTGTGTGTGTATGTATATGTCTGTGCATATGTGCTTCATGTATGTATATATGCCAGTGTGCTTGTATGTGTGTGCATGTGAAACACACCCTCACTTTGATCCTAACATTACCTGCACCAGTTTCAAACTGTGTGCCTCCTTTGTTTATTTAACGTTTCCGAGCTCTCAGATATCTCACATCTCAGAGAACGTGCTCTGCAGAAAGGAGAAAGTAAAGTCGCTCTCCCAAAGTAGGAAACAGAGCAACCTGTGCACAGTAGTATCCCACGGCCAGCAGTGGAACAGACTGCCTGTTGGTGGTCAGAGGGGAAATATTGGGCAGGCTACTGGAGAGAACAACCCCTCCCCCCTCCCTCCATTCCTCTTTAAAATATATACATCCCCCTCACTCCTCTCGGGGGGGGGGGGCTTTGGTTCCTTAGTCTCACCACTCAGCACTGATTCCCACTGCTCTCAAACAGGGGTTGTGCCTCATGGGATGAATCGAGGGGTAGGAGGTAACACCTCTCCAGATGCCGTGACCACCACTGCTCTCTTCACATTGATCCAGCCTGGCTGCTTCCCCGGCTCTTGCTGTATCTGGGAGCTTGCTCTGCATGATGTGGCTGTTGTGTTTGCCCTATTGGAACATTGGCTGTGGTGCACTTGGGATCACGAGGGCTGCTGAATGAAGACCTGTTCAGTTATTCTCCAACACAAGGGCAATGCTGGTGCCCTCAGATCACATTATTACACAGGAAGGGGGCATTCAGTCAATCAGGTCCATGATGCCTCCCGACAGAGCAATCCCATCAGCCATTCCTTCTCTCCTGAGACCCTGAAGCTTATTCCCTCTCACCTGTCCATCAACTCCCCTGTGATTCATTTTCCAATAACCTACACTAAGGAGTGATTCCCAAAAGCCAACCAACCTACATCTTCGGGATGTGGGAGGAAACTGGGGTGGTCACAGGGAGAATGTACAAACTCCACACAAACAGTGCCCAAGGTCGGGGTTGAACTTGGGTCTCTGGTGTTGTGAGGCAGCTGCTCTACCAGCTGCGCCACCGTGTCACCCAGTTGACTTGAGAACCGTGAAACATTTGTTGTTCTGACCATTGAGGACACTGCGCTCTAGGAGGCTTCTAAATTTGTAGGCAAGCTAAATAAATCTGGTCACCAAATGTACCACTGTCCATTCAACTCCCCGCCCTGCCTCTACAAGTCGTGGTAGGACACATCCCACATCTGCTCATTTCCTCTCACCAGCTGAAGTGAATCTCTGAAGTAAGTATCCTGGTTTGAAGTGGAAATCCTGAAATTAACATTTCCTGGTTGCTGTTAATCTAAAGCAAGTGCAGAGCACTGCATTAGCACTTGGTAGATTGGGAGCCACCATAAGTTGACTATGGCCGTCCCACCTTCCCTCAGAGCTGGGAAGACTAATCACGGTCCATGTTTCTCTTTTCCCGCAGACATTCTTTCATCTCAGACACTTCGACATCTGGGCAGGTCACTGGGCAGAGGTGCAGACCATTGAACCCAGTGTCAAAATAAGGAGAAACAAGAGACTGCAGATGCTGGACTGTGGACCAAAGAACAAACTTCTGGAGGAATTCAGTGGTTCGAGCAGCATCTGTGGGGGGAAGGGAATAGTTGGCATTTTGGGTTAAAACCCCACATCAGGACAAAATAAGGACGTTTCTAGAGCTGGAGAGTAACACTGGTCAGGAATCACTGGAGAATTATATTGGTTAGGAATCATTGTTTAAATTTTTAAAATTTTATTTACAGCGTGGTAACAGGCCCTTCTGGCCCAACAAATCCACGCTGCCCATTTTTAAACCCATGTTAACCTACCCGTATGTCTTTGGAATGTGGGAGGAAACTGGAGCACCCGGAGGAAACCCGCGCAGACATGGGAGAACGTACAAACTCCTTACAGACAGCGATGGGAATCGAACCCCAATTGCTGGTGCTGTAATAGCGTCACGCTAACCCCTACACTACAGTGCCGCCCCTGATCGGAGAATAATGTTGGTCAGTAATCACTGCAGTATAATATTGGTCAGGAATCACTGGAGAATTATATTGGTATGGTATCACTAATATACCAATTATATTGGTATAATTGGAGAATTATATTGGCATGAGTATAATTCGTTGCTAAGGTACTATATTGGTAAGGGGATATACTATCTACATTGGGGTTCTTTTCATGGGAATGGAGATTTAACTGAGGTGCATATAAGAGTTAATATGAAGGATGTATCTCCTTAGCAAAGAGGACAGTACTTAATTTGGTAGGTAGAAGGAATCATGAAACAATTATTTCACTCACGGGGTGGTGGAGATCTGGAACTCACGGCCTGAAAGGGTAGTGGAGATAGGGTCCCTCATCACATTGGAGCAGCTCACTGGGACCTGTGACCTGTCGCAGTACAAACCAAAAGCTGGGAGGTTGGGCATGGAAATGATGGGCTCTACATGACGTTGGCGAGACTGCACTTGGAGTATTGTGCGCAGCTCTGGTCGGCACGCTATAGGAAGGATGTGATTAAGCTAGAGCGGGTGCAGAAAAGATTCACAAGGATGTGGCCAGGACTGATGGGCTTGAGTTATAAGGAGAGACTGGATAGGCTGGGATGGTATTCCCTGGTATGAAAGAAGGCTGTGGGTGACCTTAGAGAGGTTTATAAAATATGAGGGGCACAGATAAGGTGGATGGTCACAGTCATTTTCCCTGGGTAGGGGAGTCTAAACTAGAGAGCATAGGTTTAAGGTGAGGGGGGAGAGATTTAAAAGCTGCCAGAGGAAGTGGTAGACATGGGTATAATCACAGTTTAAAAGAACAGGCTCCTGGATAGGAAAAGTTTAGAGGGGTATGGGCCAAACACAGGCAAATGGGGTGAGCTCAGGGTGGTACCTTGGTTGGCACGGGTGAGTTGGGCCGAAGGGCCTGTTTCTCTGTTATATAACTCTGTGAATCTATGACTCAAATGATTTCCTTTGGTCCTTCAACAAAGGAATGGTGGTGATACAGCACAGAATAGGCCCTATGACCCACTGAGCCCTCTCTGACCATCAAACACCCATCTACACTAATCATACACTGATCCCATTTTATTCTCTCCACATTCTCAACTCCCCCCCAGATTCAACCACTTACAGAGGCCAATAAACCTACCAACTCACGCGTCTTTAGGGTGGAGCAGGATAAAGTGATAGTCACTCAATAGCCGGAGGTCCAGACTCAGGTAGGGAGTAGAAAATGTAACGCCATTCACTCTTCACCCTTCCCTCGCCCTTGCAAAGGTGGTGCTGCAGAGATTTACCGGGGTTCCCCACAGATTGTACACACCACAGTCCCAGCAGTGGTCAAGGTGGTGGTCAGGCCAGAGAGCAGCGGGGTCAAGGGTGATGCCGTGCTTCTGAAGAGCGTCCACCCTCTTCTAGGAACATGGAAAGAGATTCCAGTTTCCTCGGCCCTGCTTCCAGGCAAATAATACTGGCTTGTTGATGGGAAACTGAAGGGCTAGCTCATCATTAAAAGGGGCGTTGGGAGTCCACATTTGTTTATCACAGTAATTCAACACAGCTTCTGCGGCCTTGCAGCGGATATCTCCATCGAAAAGGAAAACAGTGCAGGGAAGTTTGAGCTATGATGAAGAGCGAGAATTATTTTCAGTGCTGCTAAACTTTCCCTGAGGAGAGCGAAGGAATTAGCATTTTTCTAAATTTGGGAGTGAGTCTCTTTGATGTGACATGTTGAATCATTTAAGGGCTGTACACACATTATGTACCAATGTACAAAATACAAAGTGATTAATAACAGTTTTTGTTCTGTGGGTTAAAAACCATGTGGTCTCCGACACAAGCTTGCTCAGATCCACCACCCGATGCCAGTTTTCATTTGTGATGCCTGGGATTCATCTGGGTTGTGAGTTGATTTCCATTGGATTGGCAAATCCCTCAACTCAGCGATCCTGCCTCCAAAGGGGAGGGCTGG
>JARFYF010000063.1:83618692-83637937 GCA_030265395.1 Rhina ancylostomus
CCATTTTTCCCACAGGCAGCTCCTTCAAAACCTTAGGATGCAGGTTATCTGGTTCTGAGGATTTAATGCCTTTCAGTGCCATTAATTTCTCCAGTACCTTTTTTATTGTCACTCATCAGAGTCAACCACTAGAATATGAGTGCAGTTTGGAGATAGGCTCTCTGTATATCGAACATGGAAATAATAACAGCATGATGTCAGTGGTACACTGATTGGTACTTTTGGATGGCATTGCCTAGAGCATATTGTATGTTTTATCCAACCAGGAGCAACAGACAGCTTAGCCAAAGAGAAATTCAAAACAATTTTCTGTTTGTTTTTGTGGAATCAAAGGAGCCAGATTGTTCCTCCATACTCAGAAAATCCAGTCTGGGCTTCAACTACAGTGGCACCCTCTCCAAACATCCTCCCAAACTCTCCTTGGCTCAGCTGGTTTGCTTCCTTTGATTTGGTTTGCTGGTTTGTTTCCTCCCACATTCCAAAGATGTATGGGTAGGTTAACATGGGTTTAAAATGGGCGGCACGGACTCATTGGGCTGGCAATGCTGTACCATGCTGTAAATAAAATTTTTAAAAAAATTTTTAAATTAAATTTAAACATTTAATAATATGATAGCTAGGCTGGCAAGGGCACTCAGGTTCTAATTACAGTCCCCATTCCAATGCAAATAATTCCTCATATCCTCCTAAGGAATATTCATGCCTACATTCTAAAATCAAATCACCATGACTATATTGTTATATAATATATAAAATATAATAATCAGTGTAATACATAATTAGCAGTCATAATAATTGTACTTTCATCTAGATTAACTCAGAACATCATCTAATGTCTAGATAATTGAGCTAATTATGGCTCTCCACTATAGTACCTTGAACTAGGTTATATTTTTCTGATGAATGCACGAGGTAGACAGAAAAAAACAGGGGGCATACGCTTAAGTCACCAAAGCAAAGAATTAGGTTAGGCGTAAAGTGGACAATTCCTCATGGAAGAAGAAATCTACATTTTTGTGACAGTTTACCAGCTTGCCCAGATTGACAGCTGGTCTTCAGAAGACAACTAGACAGGTTCCAAGCTGACGTTAATATCACTTCATTTAAAAAGAAGCTGGGAAGTAGTATGATGTATTTTGTAGTCATATTGGTGGGAGCATTTGAGTGAACTGATGTTTGGTGCAACATGATTGAATGTGCAACATGTGGCATGTGCCAGCTGTGCTTTCACTGAGCATTTCTTTTGGTAAAAGTTGTAATACAGATATGAGAATGTGGTTCCAGGAGAATAAGTATGGAACTGAGAGACAAGGGGAGAATTTGTATAGCATCTACACTGCTCTATGTATGCAAATTTCAGCCATAGGTTGTACTCATCACCAAATTCCATCAACTTTAGTAGAGTTGAATGTCCGGAAGTGTGGACAGCCACAGCTGACAACACACGCATTTAACACTGTGGATCAAGGATAAAGATCTTCCACAAAACTTTAAGAATCTACACAGGTTAAGGATAATAAATGTATATATTGCCATTCCATAGGTCATCTTTATGGAAGTTCAGTGATTCATAGACAGATTCCAATTAAATGGTTCCTAAAAACTATTGGCTTTGCAAAGGCACCAATGTTTGTGTTGCTATAGCTCTAAATTGTAGATAAAAATAAATGATGTGCATCAGCTTATGAAATGCAGTTTAATACATGAAGACTTAGACTGTAGTTATAAAAATGCTTTGGTTTTAGAAAAATTTGCAATGGATTGTCGATTCTCATTCTTCTATACATAGTATATATTTCTGCAGTTTAGCCATTTATAAGCCAACAGTATAAGTTTAAATTCAGATTTCAGGGTTACAACTTCTTGAGCGCATTGAAATTAATTTGCCAGTGTTATATTTTAATCAAATAGCTGGTGTAATTGGAAAGATTTGGAAGGATACACTTTGCTCTGGTTAGCAATCTATTGCTTTACTTTTTATTTTCATATTAATGATTCAGCTGCATATTTAATATAATGAATCTCTAAATCAGAAACCATTCAGACCAGCCTAATATTGTCTCTTATTTCATGCAACATAAAAAAAGAAGGCATCATTTTAAAGAAATGACAACAATATGACTATATGACTAAAATGAGAGGCCAAACAAATAAAAGTATTTTCTGGTAATGTCACACAGTATAGTTTATTCAGCCAAAAGAAACATAATCTAAACAGAGATCATATGTTGTTTCTTTCTTAGTTGATTTGAATTCAAACATTAGGGCAGTGGTTTTATCTGTGAAATACTTATGTATATGAAGGAATGATATGTGCGAGAAGGAAACAGAAACTAAGTGTTATTTCTAAACTATTTCTAAAACAAACTCCTTCTGATAAAACAAAATTTCAATTGCTGCTGAGAATACAGCATGAAGGCCATTTCAGTTGGTTATTTTTAACAACAGAGAGGGGAGTTTGGCTGAAAATCTTTGGAATACAGCACTCCAGAAGATATGTGTAATCATTAAGAATGTTTAAGATCAATGTCCGGAGATCTTTTGATTCTAAGGGAAAGTGGAGATCAGGCCTAGTATTAGCCATGCTATTATTGAAAACTTAAATGATGGAAACACTCATCTGGTTGGCAGCATCCGTGGAATGGACACATTGGAATCATGATGTCTGTTGTCGGCAGATAGAACATCTTTGTGCAGTAGCCATCTTTAGTGCACTTGTGGTAACTCATTTGCAGATGACACAAAGACTGCTGCAAAATTAATGTGTAGTGAATCATGCAGTTTCAATATTGGGCATTGGCTTGCATGATTCATCGTCTTGCCACACACAGCTGGATATTGTTGACTTTGAGCTCCTGCAAAATGACATGGATAATCCATGGCACAAAGCACCATGGGGAAACCCACAATTTTTGTGAAGCTCTGCCCAGTGTCCTCAAGCAAGAGAGAATGAACTGCATTCTAGTCCTTTACATCATTGATTCTTTCATGTATCTCTATCCTAGGAGATCAACATGCTAAAATCTGCAGTTATGCTCTCCCTGTTGGTTACTGGCAACGTGGGTTCTCTGCTGAGGTTGAGTTGATGTGTAGAGTTCATTGAAGACATTCTTATCAAACTGCAGATTTCTCACACACTGTTCTTTCCTGCATACCATCTGGTCAATCTTGCTGCATGTGTTGGACTGTAGCACAAGCATGACCATAGTAAACGTAACCTTCAACTTGTTTTCTTTGTGATTGCATCTACAATGATACTATTCATGGTTCTATATGAAAATTAGATACTTGAAAGATTAGTCACTGCTTGTTGAACAGTTTTTACATATATAATAAATATATTATTTATTCAATAATGTGTTGATTAAATATTCAGTCATTCAGTAAAATTTAACTGAATGTTGTAGAAAATATGACTGGCTTCTAAACAAAAATGCTGGAAAAAGTATCAAGCTGATTTATTAAGTTTTATCATGTACTAGAAGGATTTTGGTACTTCGCTTTAATTCCCAGAGTACTAAGATCAGTGTTAAAATCCCCAAGAGAGGAAAGTATCAAAGATTAGGGAACTTCAGTGATCCCAATGGATAGAAAGGATATTTGTAAGTGGCTTAGAATTGGCCCTTTTTTTTCCTGACTAAAAGAGGAGAAGAAAATTAAATACGTGAGGAACTAGGGAAATCAAGATTAGTTTTGACCGATATAAAACGTTCAGTGCTGAATCAATATTTCATTACACATTCTGGAGGGAAGAAACATTGTAATTCAATCCATGTTCATGAGTAATAGCAGCATCATGTTCCCTTTTTAAACTGACACATCAATAAATAAAAACTAAGCCAATCAGTAATGAATTAAATCCATTTCTCCTCACTATGAAGCAACTACCTTGGAATAAGTTTATTAATTGAGATTCTTGGCTTAATAAATTTCCCCTGGTACAAATGTGAAAGCCCTTACTTGAGGACAGACAATTTTTGTAGAAAGCTGTATGAAAGTACAAGCAATGAAGGTTATCTTCACCCTCAGTAAGTGAGCTGAAATAGGTGAATTTGAATGGTAATAATGTTGCAGACTTGGTGAAGCATTTGGCTTTCTCACCTTGCCTTCCAAAGGAGGCTTCTTGGGAACAAATCAACCTCAATATCTCTTGCTAAATTATGTTAAACTCTAAATCACATATGAGTTCTACAGGACATTATTATATATTGAATAATAAAAATCACGTATTCCATTTGTTAAAATGAAATTGCCATATTAATTTCGTTTGGGTTTCAAAAGTCAGTGTCATTCCTATTATGTTGCTGACAGTCATTGTTTTACAATTTAATTTATAGACATTGTTGAAAAACTGTCTTTTTACAATATATTTCAATTGACATCCAATCACTGAGGATTTTCCTTCAACCAGCACATAATTAAGTGTATTACCTGTAGCTATTTATTCAATTTAGTGCAATGAATTTCAAACAAGAACCAATCATCCAGCTGTATAGTATAGATTATCTGTGTCTGTGTTTAATTTCTTTACTAATCAAAACTAAAAATCTATTAAGGGAGAAGGAAATAGGGAGTATCTAATAAAAACAGGAAATAGTTGTATACACTCAGTAGGAAAGGGAACAACTATGGAGAGAGAAACAGAGTTAATTTGTTTCAGGTTGATAACCTTTAGTCAGAATAGACAGTACGTGGATGCCCAAACACTTTAAGGTGTTAGGTTATCTAAGGTATCAATACTTTTAAGAAGTAAATTATTTTGGGAGCAACCAGTAAATTTCAGATAATTCTTTAAATTCATAATGCATATGAAAATCCTAAAATAAATGTCACCCACTCTGCCACGTGTGTAGAAAAATAAACTTTAAAGCAACTACGTTGTAGAAAATTAGATTTTCCACAATAGTGAAGTTTTATAAGTGATCATTTGAGCTCTTTCTACAGATATGTTTTTCTATTTTACCTTGAAGTAAATTTTGCCCTTTGCCTTATTTTTGATCAAAATCTTTGGAGCTTTATGGCTCTTTGGAGGCTGAAATTTGATTAGACTGGAATTAGAATTAGAATTGGAACTGATTTATTATTGTCACTTGTACTGAGGTACATTGAAAAACTTGTCTTTCAAGTTTTTTCAAGATACAGGTCAATTCATTGCACAGTGCATTGAGGTAGTACAAGGTAAAGCAATACAGAATGCAGATTAAAGTGTCACAGCTACAGAGGAAGTGCAGTGTAGGTGGACAATAAGGTGTAAGATCATAATGAGGTAGATTGTGAAGTCAAGAGTCCATCTTATTGTACTAGGGAACCGCTAAATAGTCTTGTAACAGCAGGATAGAAGCTGTTCCTTGGGCCTGGTAGTGTGCTTTCACAGTTTTGAATCTTCTGCTCAATGATGGAACAGGGGAGAAGTCAGAATGTTTGGGCGGGGTTAAATAGAGTTAATATGGAACACTAACTTCAATAAATAATAGTAGAAAGTTTGAAATGAGTGAGGCAGAAGCTGAGGAGAGAAAGAGAGGGTTGCTATTTCAGGTCAAAGCCTCATGTTATCAGGGTTTGCTATTGTGATGCCCTCCACGAACTGACAATTGTCTGTAATTTGTGTTTAATTTCAAGGAGGAAGTGTAGCATATAACTCTAATTTGTTGAATTATTTCTGCTTGCTTTTAGACATGATGATAGGCCTATTTCTTTATAGGATCACTGCAGAGATTTCAAGAATCTGTGATTTACTGTATAGCTCCAATCAAATATCACCACTGGCAACTGAAAAAAATATTCTCCCGAAGTATTAGGGCTGAAAAAGGTGTTGTCATGCAGTAAACTATTAATTTATGACGCTATTTACTCAGAATAGCACAAAGTAGTAGGTGGAGTGGAAGATTCCATCCCAATTCTTCTTATCTTTCTGCTCCACACACCACTTCAATTTAGAATTTTACACATGGCAAGACTTCATTGTCTATGGTGTCATCTCTCATGGATGCTCAGCTGACTTATAGAATCTCATTGACTTTTGTCCTTGGTGGTTTGGATTTGTGATGGTTTATCTGAGGCAAATTTATCACTCACAGCTTATCAACATAGCTTTTTACTGAATTCAGTGAGAGAGATATGATGGAAACTGATGAGACTGGCATTCATGTTGGTGAAACCTTGGCTTAATTGACCCTTGTGCATCCAGCTAGTTATTTTGCCTTAGCAATTACACAGATTTTATTCAGCAGTTAATATCCAGATTTAACAAGTGGCAGTGTTAGAACAGAGTTTCAATCAAATAAAGGAAAATCAAAAGGGGTTGTGAAATATGGTCTTTTATTTTGTGCCATGTGCATTTTAATTTTGAAATGTAGAAATAGCAACAAAACTTCAACGACAACTCCATTCATACAGTTCCTCAATGCAATAAAATGCTGCAATACGCTGCCAGGGGTTACCAGAAGCATTTAGATAGGTGACAGAAAGCATCAGCAGAGTGTTAGATTTGTTGGTGGATCATAAAGGAAGCATAGGGAGGGGAATATTAATATATTTAAATATTTGCAATTTAAAATTGGAATTTTTGTGAAAAGGGACCTTGCATACCTCAAAATGTCACAAGACACTTTACTAAATTGCTCTTGGTGAAGCAAGAGTAAGCCATGTGGATCCTTGAGCCGATTCTGCCATTCAATAAGATAATGGTCGGTCTGATCTTTAACCTTAACCTTCCTGTCCAAACCCCGCAATCTTCAACTTCTTCCATATTCTAAAGATCTATTATCTCAATTCAATTTTCTTAATAACATGGTGCCAATATCTTCATTGCTCTTAAATTGCTTTTCATCTTGGACTTAGTGGTTGGCCCCTTTCCTTGAGATTCTTTGCAATCCGTTTCTCGAATCCCACATGGGGAACATCCTCATAGCACCCACACTGTCAAACTCCTTCAGTGGGATTAGCTCTCAATCTTATCAGTGCCAGAGACCATTGACCTGTTCTGCTCAACGATTCCTTATAGGGCAGCCCTCACATGCCAAGAATTAACCCAGTGAACCTTTGCGGCACTCTTTTTCAGGCAAGTATATTTCTCCTTAAAAAAGGAAATTATTAATAGTGCCCAGTTTTCCATGTATGTTCTCACCAATCAAGAGAACACAAGAAAATAGGAGCAACAATAGGCCAGAAGGCCCCTCAAGCCTGCCCCACCATTCAGTATGATCATGTCTGCTGGCCTTAAATCCTCTTGTGTGCCAGTTCTCCATAACCCCTAATTCCTTAATCTTTAAAGTATTTACCTATCTCCTCCTTAAAGATCTGGCATCAACCACCCTCAGTGACAGCAAATTCCAGAGATTCGCTACCCTCTGAGAGAAGAAATTTCTACACATCTCAGTTTTAAATAAATATTTTAAGCAAGCTGAAATAGATCGAGTCTGGCACAGACAACACTGATGGAGAAGAACTCAGTCTCCCCAAGACTCTTGTGTTTTACAGAATTACCAAATGATCTGAATCAAATGCAGATTGATTTGAAGGCATTTAGATGAGACTGCATTGCACTGTGAGTGCAGTTCAAGATCTCCAAAGATACTACAAGGGATGTCACAACAGATATGGACTTATTGCTATCAGCCCAATACAGTGCAGCCAGAGCATGGAAAGACGGACTGGAAACAGGCATGTGGCGCTTAAAGCTTTGGCTTAAATTCAGAAAGTGAAAGCCACAGGTGATGATTTTGTGTCTTCACAAGTGCCACATGAATGAAGAATGGTCCAGCGCATATAGGGTGGAAGTCGAGATGAAATATGGGTGTGACAGAGGAGGCACTGAAGAAAAGGACCTTAAGAAGCAGCCAAAGTAGAGAGTGTCACAGACACAAGAAACTGCAGATGCTGGGATTTGGAGCCAATTACAAACTGCTGGAGAATCTCAGTGGGTCAGGCAGCATCCATGGAGGCAGAGGGATGGTCAACATTTTGGGTTGAAACCCAGCATCAGGACTGAGATTGTTGCAATTGACTTCGTGATATCGAATAATATACCCAATATAATGTCATACTTGAGAAGTTATTCACCTTGTGTTAGTTTGTTGTATAATTATATAAAAGATGGTTGTCAAGAATATGTAATAAAATATATTCTGCATAATGAAGACAATTATGTTGAAGCATTAACTGCAGGACAGGATGTAAGACTGATGTGTATGTTGCCTTCTCTGGAGAAGTGATCTACTGGAATGGCAAGTGCCTGGAATAGATTAAGCAGACCTATCAAATGTAGCCTACAGTGAAGAATGAGGAAACCAAGAAATTGAGTGAATTCATATTTGATTGAATTTTTAAATAGTGAAACATAGGTCGTAAACTGATTGTATAGTTTTACGTATAAATTGTTTATTTGATTATATGGGTTTATTTCTTTTCTTGAAGGGAAAGTAGAGTTATGTATTTATATGTGTAACATACCTCTACGACTGGTTTTATCATGTGGTGTAATGTTATATTGTTGCACTGTGACTGTGTTGTTCAGTTGAATGTTCACTGATTCAATAAGTTATGAAGATGATAAATGTTCTGCACCCATTAGTGCCATTGTATATAAAATCTTATATACAATCTTATATAAAACCTGATGTATATAAAATCTTACTCAGAAGCAGTGAGTTCACACCTCAGTCAAAAGACTTGAAGAGAATTCCAGGCATATACACTAGCATTGCAAATGGAAGGTGGGTCTTTTTGGATGAGATCTTAAGATGAGACCGGGTCTGCTCTCTCTATGGAAGGTGGCACTATTTTGGAGAGACGGGGCCTTCTCCCCATGTGCTGGCCAAGATTTACACTCCGAGTCAAGATTATAAAAAACACAAACTGATCTCTGCACCACATTTCCTATATAACAGCACTAACTGCTCTTCCAAAGTTCTTCATTAGCTGTAAAATGCATTGGAAAACTCTGAGGTGACTCTGAAGGGCACTGCATGAATATAAGTTTTTCTTCCTCTCTGGTTTCCTGACAGTTTCAAATTAGTGCTTGGGATATTGTCACATGAAGGCATTTCTGTAAAGTGTATCTGTTGCTTTAATGCAAGACATTAGTCCAATGTAAGATAGTGAGAATCCCACCTCTGCTCTTTGGAAGTGATGAGCTTGTACTAATGCACTTTTTTCATGTCTTTGGGATGCCCAGATGTACTTCACTGTGAATTAATCTCTTTTGAAATGTGGTCACTCTCTTGTAGGCAGTCAATTTGTTCATAGAAGAAATCTACATAGCCAGTGTGAGATAATGGTCAGATAATCAATTTTTATTGCTTTTAGCTGAGTGGTAAATCTTGGCTAGAACAACAGCAATCTTCCTTTAAATGATACCTTCAGGTAGTAAAAAGACCCAAGGAGCTTCATAGGAACATTAAACAGGACGTCCCGGCCCTTTCTTGAATAGAATCAAAGGATTCACCGAAAAAAGGCGGATGGCTATAAAATCTCTTTAGCAAAGAGAGTAATTGATGCAAATGTGTTCAGTGTGTCACAGGAACAATTAGGATCCTGTTCCTTCACCATTTCAACCAGCTTTTAAGTCAGATCCACAATGACACCAAAGAAGTTCTTTCACTCTGTCTACTCTGCACTTTCTCTTGTGACGTAGATTTAAGAAACTTAGAGCTATGTTCTCAGAAGACAAGGCTTCACAGGGGAAAGTTGCATACAGTTCAATTCAAGTCAGCCACAGACTGGAAATTTCACACATGCCTTGCTGTGGTATGATTCATGCAGATGCAATAGGTGATTGTCCTTATAGTGTTTGAGATCTAGACATAATCTTGCGATTAATGGAGCTACCTAGTTGGGTATTTGATACAAGTTATGCAGGAAGATTTTTGGGTGCTCACACCAAAAGTACATTCTATTTCTTGGGACTGTGATCTTTAATCTTAAAGGATGGTAGAGAAATGACTGACTTCTTACATATGGAAAATCAAAATAAGTTTTTAGCTAATATATCTATGGACTTTATAATGAAGAATTAAATATTTTTTATTGATGTAATATTGATTATATATGCTTGTTGAATAATTAGTTTGTTAAACTGAGCAGAGGAGATGCATTAAACCCCGATGTTCCATTTTTGTTTGCTAGGACACCAAGCTCCGGGAGTTGTTGGACGTTGGAAATCAGGGAAGTCGTCTGGAGAACAGGATGGTGACGGTGGTTTACGGTCCTGACTTGGTCAACATTTCTTATCTCAATTTCATGGCCTTCCAGGAAGATGTAGCAAAGGTACTAGTACAAGAGCACAAATTCCATCCAAACTACTGCAGTGTAAATTTTGAGATTAGAATTGGTAATTGGTTTATTATTGTCACGTGACATATAGTGAAAAGTTTTGTTTACATACCATCCAAACAGTTCATTCCATACATAAGTACATTGAGGTAGTACAAAAGGGAAAAGAAAATAACTGAATGATAACTAAAATAACTAATATAGTGTTGCAGTTACAAAGAAAGTGCAGTGCAGGTGGACATTCAAGCTGCAAGGGCCATGAAGAGGTAGATGAAAGATCAAGAGTTCATCTTTATCGTACAGGAGGTGCATTCAAGAGCCTTACCCATCCTTATGTATCCTGTGCGCTCAGGCACACCTGAAAGGACAGCAAAACAATTTTCAGGGAAGGTCCATCTCCTGTCTTTTTTCTGGCTCCAGAAAACTTGCAGTTGGCATTGAAATGATCAGCTGAAACTGCAGTAAAAGCCAACCTCTTGCATCCCTCCTCTCAAATTCTAAGTTCCCTTTCTCAAAGAACAAATGCAAGCCAAAATTCACTGCATTTTTCCATGAGGTTGGAGCTGAAAGGAGTTCAGCTGCCTGGACTCGTTGCTAATAATGCCCGCCCACCCGAACTTGTCTGGGTCACATACTGAGAGTCAATCAAGCTGATCTTCTGCTCCTAGGAAGCATCTTGAGAAGCACAGCAAAGTATCGGCAATGAGCAGACCTCAGCAAGCAGATCATAGATCTCTAATCCCGAGGGTGGCTCAACAGCCTTCAACGGGAGGCAAGGCTGTCTAACTTTCTGGGTATTTTGAATGGATAGTTGTCGGCATCTGGAATGCATTGAATAACAGAAGCAGATTCAAATCATGTTTCAAAGAGGAAATGGACAAATACTTAAAGGAGAATAAAATGGAGAGTGATGCGGTAAAAGGCAGGAGAGTGGGACGACCGGGATCCCTCTTTCAAAGAGCTGGCAAAAGGTCAGTGGGCTGACCGTCCTTCCATGTTATATCACTATTGTGGGGAAAAGGTGGCTCAATTGCACTGAAGAAAAATCTTTGCTAATACAGTATATAAATTGAAAGCCTTATTTTCCGAAGGATATTCATCTTAAAACCACCTATGCAAGTGAAAAGAAAATTTACAACCACCACTATTTATGCAAGTGAAAAGAAAATTTACAACCACTACTATTTATGTAGTGATTTTAATATAACAGAGTGCTCAAAGTTACTTCACCGTATCGTTATCAAACAAGATTTAAGGCTTATCCATTAGGAGATGTTAGAGCAGATGAGCAACACTTTGCAAAGATAGGTTTTAAAGAGCCTCCAAAAGGAGGTGAGAGAGGTGTATTAGCATGGAGCGAAAACTCTGGATCTTATCGCAACCAGTGGTGAAGTGCTTAAAATTTCTTGGTTAGCTGGTGGTCAGAATTAGACAAGCATCGATAGCTTAGAGTTGCTTGCTTGGTCCACTAATGGTGGCATAACGCTGGAATTTCCAGAGCGATAAATCAGGGAGTACAGCGGGGGCTGGAAGCATTTATAGAGATAAGGAGAAGTTGAGACCATGGGAAAAGTGTGCCATTGCTTAACTGGGCTCCAAGTTTAGGATACAGCCAGCACAGGTTTAATAGGTCTCAAGATTGTAGAAGGTAGAGTAAGGGACATGACAATAGTAGTCCAAGAATTGCAACTCCAATTTGTTATTTAGTTGAATTAAGTATGATTTCTTACTTTCTGATATCCAGAAAAGACAGTTTGCCCTTCTCTTTCAAAACCGGAGAACCACTTGTAATTGAAGTGATAAGTTTGTGAGCTGTTTCCTGTTCTCATTTAGTCACTGAAAGATATAATAGCAGGCAGGGCACAGTTCACTTCAGTTTGATTGCTGGAGCAACATGCATGTAAATGTAAATATAGGACTGAGGTTTTCAGCTGAACTCTAGTGCCTGGCTACCACGGTGCTGCATTCTGCCTAATAAACCCCTGTGCTGTGCAGCCCATTTGATTGTCAGTATTGTTCAGTCCCTGCTCAAACCTTTATAGGACTGAAAGCAGAAAATGCTGCAACCATCCAGCAATTCAGGCAGTTTTTGTGGAGAAAGACCTTTCTGGCTCTTATTCTCTCTCATGCCACATATTCTGCCTCATCTGTTGAATATATGGAGTATTGCTTGCTTTAATTTAGGGTATCTAGCATCTGTGGTATCTTGTGTCACTGTTGCAGGGACATAAGAGTTTAAGACACAGAAGCAGCACCCAGAGGAGGCCGTCTGGCCCCTTATCTGTTCTGCTGTTCTGTAAGCTCATGGCTGATCTTTAACCTCTCCTGTACTAACCCACCGTTCCTTTCATTCTTTTAATATCTAAAAATCTATTGATCTTGCCTTGAATAGACTCAGCAACTGAGCCTCCACAGCCCCCTTGGGTGGAGAATTCCAAGGATTCACCACCTTTTGGCCAAAGATACTTCCCTCATCTGTCCTGAATGACTGACCCTTTATTTTGAGATCGAGAGACCTGGTTCTCGACACCCCAGCGGGGGAGCATCATCCCAGCATTCTTCCTAAACCCAATAAGAATTTTGTACATTACGATGAAGTCACCTCTCATTGTTCTTTACACAAGGGAGTACAGGATCAGTCTGCCTAATCTCTCCTCATATGTTAACCTGGTGAACTCCCTCTATAGCAAGTGTATCCTTCCTTGGGTCAGGAGACCAGAACATAATCTTGTCCTTATGCCCCCCTCTTCCCTCCATAACACTGGCACAAAATACCACAAATGCTTGAAATGTGAAATTAAATCAAGTAGTGCTCCCTACATTAAACAGGTGAAGCTACAATTTTCCGCGTGTGGTCTCATCAGTTGCCATATCTAACTGCAGTGAGATGCCTTTACTCTTGTACTCAAATCTTCTGGCAATAAAGGCCAGCACTCTACTTGCCTTCCTTATTCTTTGCTTTACCTGCACTAACTTACAGTGATTCCCTGCACAAGAGCATCCTTACTCCACTTTTCTATTTTGTTCCTGCTTATCTAGAGGACCTCACATGTTTCACATCGTTTAATACCTGCCATGTCTTTACCCATTCACATAGCCTTTCTCTTTCCCAGAACCTTCTGTGTATCCTCCTCAAAACCCACAGTGGCATCCAGTTTTGTATCATCAGCAATCTTAGAATTATTATGCTTGGTCCCCTCATCCAAATAGATAGTGTCTGCAAACTGTCTGCTCATTTAACCAATCTGCCTGTGGACTGTTAATACTCTCCTCACATTCATCTGTTTCTGGTTATTTGCTAGAGGGACAACATCAGGCATGATAGTGTAGCGGTTAGCAACCCAGGTTCAATTGTGGCCACTGTCTGTAAGGAGTTTGTATGTTTTCCCCGTGTCTGTGTGGGTTTCCTTCGGGTGCTTCAGTTTCCTCCCACATTCCAAAGACATACAGGTTAGGAAGTTGTGGGCATGTTATGTTGGCGCTGGAAGCACGGCGACACTTGTGGGCTGCCCCCAGAACACTCTACGCAAAAGATGCATTTCACTGTGTGTTTCGATGTACATGTGGCTAATAAAAGTATGTTATTTTATTGGGCAAGGCACATGCAAAGAACTCCCCTCCATCCACCCAGCCCAAGTTTTTTGTGATTAAAGTCACAGAGATTGTTTTAAATTTGGAGCCATGATTTAACAACTTAAGCTGAACATCACCACCTCCAGCTATGGAGCAACCTCTATGCACTGGATGCACATGCCAGCCTGGTTTATGTGCTTTGAGCATCAGATGTGGTGTTGGAACCCACAGCCTTCTGACTTGGAGGCAAGAGATTGAGCAAATGAACCAAGGCTGTTTCCTGTTTCTTCAAGGGCATTGGGCATTTCAATCAGTGGCCTCACTGAGACAGTGGGTAGACTTCAGCTGCAGCAGGAGGCAGTCTGTCTTTTTCTCAATATCCTTCCAGGAAGTGGATGGATGTTTTAACCTTCCTCCTCTCAATTTACTGGACAAACCAGAAATGGGTGAGTGTGTCATCATCATACTCTGACCCAATAGATCAATTAATGGAATTTTTAATGGAATAATAAAGTCATTTACCTCATCCATTTTAGCAAAGCTGGTCAGCATTTCATCGTCTAACCTCCTTAGACTGACTGGCAATGGAGAGAATCAAGGTTTGCATCAACCTACCTACCTCTACATTGGGAATGAGCAAACACATCACCATTGTGAGCCATTTTTCTTCATGAAAGCCTAGTGAAGATTGGCTAGAGACATGACTCTTCTAAAGCTATTCAACCTCTTGCATGCAAGACACATTTTAAAAAAAAAATTCATAAGGAGCAGTAGGTGGGGTTGGGGAGCAGTAGGTGCTGGGTTACTTGTTAAGTTGGTAAAAATATGAAGCATGAAGGTGCCAACTTTCAATTTAACTGTAGTATGTATGGGCAACTGCATAACTTGCTGTGTAGAGAGCGGGAGCCTTGTGTTATGTAAAAGAGGCAGTGCTTCAGATTCTCTCATTAGTTCAATGACTTCCAGGTGTTTGGAGCGCTGGGAGCTAGGGGGAGGCAGGAGCTCTCTGATCCAACGTGTGGATGTTTCACTGGTATGGGTTGAAGGCCAGAAACAGGAGCACTTCTGTCCACCAAATCTCCACCCCCTATTCTCTCTTTCCCTTCAAACAAACATGCCTCCATCTCATAGTCATATTTTGCTCATGTGTCTCATGATATCGAAGGAGAGCATTCGGCCCTTTGAATTTATGCCAGCCCTCAGAGCAATCCCATCAGTCCCATTTCCCCCACTTGATTCTCTGTAACCTATTCTTTCTCAAATGGCCGTCAGCTCCACCCCAGTTCTCCTCCGTCCACCTACACTAGGGTTTACAGTCACCAGTTAACCTACCAAATCGCCTGTCTTCGGGATGTGGGAGGATATCGGACCATCCAGAGGAAACCCATGCAATCACAGGGAGAATGTGCAAACTCCACACATTCGCACTGGGGGACATGATTGAACCTGGGTTTCTGGAGCTGTGGGGCATTGGTTCTGCATCCATTCGCGCTGTGATCTGTCTCTCCTTCCTTCTCCACTGCAGCATTCCAAACCACTGACCCTGACCTCTGGTCATGTGACCTTCCCTGGCTGGCCAGCCTCTCAATCAGGTCGATTGCTGAGCAGCAAAGGGAGGAAAGAAGGAGGGTGTAGTGAGTTTTGCATTTAAATTCAACATTATCTGCATCTTCCTGACACCCCTCAGCTGCTGACATGTTCCTTTCCTTTGACGCATGAAGAACATGGAGAGAGCTTGAGGAGGTTGGGGCTTTTCTCATTGGAGTGTAGGAAAATGAGAGGTGATCTTAGAGAGGTGTATAAAATTATGAGGGGCATAGACAGAGTGAATGTGCACAGTCTTTTTCCCAGGGCTGGAGAATCAAGAACGAAAGGACAAAAGTTTAAGGTGAGAGGGGAGAGATTTAATAGGAAGCTGAGCGACAACTTTTTCACCCAGAGATCGGTCAGCAATCAGAGGAAGTGGTTGAGGCAGGTACATTAACAACATTTAAAAGGTACTTGGACAGGAACATGGATAGGAAAGGTTTGGAGGGATATGGGCCAAATGTGGGCAAATGGGTCTAGTAGCTTCGATGGGAATCTTGGTTGATATCGACCAGTTGGACCGAAGAGCCTGTTTCTGTGCTGTACGACTCCACAAATAGTGGGACCTCAGTTTCTTGCTGCCCATTGCCTGTGAGAGTTAGAAACAGTGACCCATCAGAGCAATGGGTTGAAATGAATAGTTCCAACTGAAGTGATGTGGTTCTGAAAACAGGTATGAACAGCCTCATTTTTATTCACTTATGAGTCAGGGGCAAGTAAGTTTAGGATTTTTGCTTCTTCATTAGTGTCATAGTGTCATACCACATGGAAACATGCCATTAAGCCCACTACTTCCATGCTGATCAGTGGGCACCCATCCACACTAATCCCATCTTCCAGCATTTGGCCCATGGCCTTCAATGCCTAGGTGATTCAAGTGCTCTCCTAGACATTTCTTAATTGCTCTCAGTGACTCTGCTTCCACCACTCTCTCAGATAGTGCATTCCGTGTACTCGCCACTCTCTGGGTGGAAAAAGTTGCCCCTCAAATCCTCTATCAGTCTCTTGTCCCTTACCCTAAATCCAGCTGGTGGATAGAATCACAGATGGACTCGTGTTAGACCACCCACCATTTCTCTACTGGAGTAGTGAGGAATAATTAGGTAAATTAGCATTTGACTTGTGTAAATACTGCTTATTGGATAAGAATTGCTTAAGAGAAATATTTTTATTCATCATGCTTCCACTTTTTAGATCTTAATTTCAGATTCCACATCTGAAATCATGGGCCATTGCTTTCCAATGGCTTAACATTTGTTGCTGATGTGGAAGTGCTTAAGTAAGATCTATTCCCTACCCCACCACTCTGACGTAACCTGAGGGGGAGAGAGAGGCCCGGAGGTCCATTGCTTGCAAGCTATTATGAACTCTAGATCCCCCAGGAGACCAGCTATGAAGTTCATCCTAAATCAGCAACTATAAACTTTTATAAGAGTTTTGAAGCACTCTATTGAATTATGTGTTATTCATAAAGTGAAAGTTGGCAGGAGCTTGGAATGGAGTGGAGCCATTTAGAGATTCGAAACTGAGTGTAGACAGTGGTGTGTGAATGCAAGCTTGAATTCAACTGTTGAAGTAGTGAATTAAACCTTTGCATTAAATACAATATTCCTTGCTCTCCTGTATTAGTGCACTGCAAATCAAGTTAGCAGACCCAGTCTTGACAATTATAAAGTTACTTGTTTATTGTCGATTTAAAAAAAAAATTCAGAAACAACAGAACCAAAGTCAGAAAGAACAGTAAATGTTTGGTTGTCATTTTCCAGGCTGATTATTTTATGGTCATCAACTGTTTTGAAACCATCTTATTTTAATATAAGTATAGTGAACATGGTTAAATTAATTGAAATTATTTTTGTCTCTACAATTGTTACCCCTCCTTGCTTCTAACATCACTGCTTGAGCAGAGTCCCATAATTGCCAGACTCCCTCCAATACATTGGCCAGGTGGGCGTTCTACATGTGTGCTATGGACTGAAAGCTCTGTCTAATT
Source organism: Rhina ancylostomus (assembly GCA_030265395.1). Taxonomy (NCBI): domain Eukaryota; kingdom Metazoa; phylum Chordata; class Chondrichthyes; order Rhinopristiformes; family Rhinidae; genus Rhina; species Rhina ancylostomus. Next base: position 83,636,118 of record JARFYF010000063.1, read on the forward strand.
ATATCAGCTCTTATATTAGACAAACCATATATTCAGTTATCTAATGTAGTGGTTTGGGATGTGGAAATCAAACCCTTACTTAGAAACTTATCACTGGTCTGTAGTGCTGAACATGCAATATTGTATGTAATTTGTAGCAGATATGACTGCATTTTGAAGGGGTATAACCTTGCTATGTTATAATGAGTTTAATGCTACCAAATGGGGATGCATTTCTAGACACCTGTAACTTATCTAAAATTCTGAAGTACTTTGCACATTTACCTTGAAATTATATAATTCCAAAGACCCAAGGGGTTAAGAAGTTGTGGGCATGCAGTGTTGGCGCCGGAAACATGGTGACACTTGCAGGCTGCCCCCAGAACACGACACAAAAAGATGTATTTCACTGTGTGTTTCGATGTACATGTGACTAATAAAGATACCTTATCTTGCGTGTGACATACAACAAAAGTATCAAGCATTGATGGCAGATAATACCTCTGGTGTGTAAGACTATGCAGATAGCATGAAACCATGAGAGTGTCAAGTCTTTTCTCTTCAGAAATTGACTTAAGATTAATGAATACCCTTAATAACCCTCTGTTTCTTCAACCAAGTAACAGTTCCCTATTTGTCTTTCCAGGAATGGACTGATGCACTATTCAACCTGGCAACCAACCTGCTGGCACAAAACCGGTCAAGGGACACTTTATTACACAAAGTGTAAGAGTGATCTTTTCTTGGCTTTTATTTGACCTGTTTCAACACAAGAAACATCATGCCTTCAAGATTTTTGAATGTATAGCCCCACAATTGGAATCAACACTTTGGGGTTTAGCTTAATCTGAATTCTAATGTAAATTCAATGGTTTATGCTTTGATTTTGTACCATGATCCAGAAACTCTCGCCTGAAATAAACATGCGACTGGAATATTACAGGTTTCCAAGCAGTTTGGACATTTGGTGAGAATATGTCAAATAGCAAACACCACGTGACATGTATAATCAGGCACCAAAAGAATTAAAGAGAAAATGCTGACGTTCTGGTTGTGTTACACTTAGGAAGGGAAATCACATAGACTGGCTTTGTTTTCCTTCGACCGGATGTGACTGAAGAGATATCTGACTGAGGGGCACAAAATAATGAAGGGCACAGCTAGTGTTGATAGCTAGAAACCATTCCCCGAAGCAGAGGGAAACCAGAAGGCATAGGTTTAAGATAGGAGATGTAGGTTTAGATGGGATCTTGGGAAGAATTTTTTCACCAGAGGGTGGTTGGAATCTGGAACACGCTGCCTGAGAGAGCAGGAAGATGTAACACATCTGGAGAAGTACTTGGATCACCAGTGCATGGAAGTCCATGCATAGTACTGGAAAATGGGATTTGTACCGGTGCATACTTGATGATTGGCATGGAAACTGTGGGCCAAAGGGCCTCTTTTTGTTCTGCATGACTATGCAGCAAGTCAGACCACATCTGTGAAGAGAGAAACAGAATTAATGTATTCAATCATTTTCAAGTGTATTGTTAATTCTATTTCTCTCTCCACAGTTGCTGCCTGAACTCATAAGTATTTTGCTTTTATAAAAAAACGATGTGCCAGAGGTAGTTAAGATGACAGTAATGGTGCTGCCTCAGGAACGGACTGATCGTGTTGGAAGGCATTCTCTTATTAGTAAAACAAACAAAAAGTCGATACTGGAAATGTAAGATGAACCCAGGTAATACTTGGCAAGCCAGACAGTATCAAGGGAGAGAGAAACTCAGGGTTAATGTTCAGGTTGGTGCCTTGAAACGTTAATTCTGTTTCTCTCAACACGGTGTCTGCCTGGCCTG
>JARFYF010000063.1:83656078-83666125 GCA_030265395.1 Rhina ancylostomus
CTACATACCGATGTTGTACTTTTCATATGTTGGCACATAGATAAAGGGAGCAACTGTTGCCTCTTTCATTCAGCAATCAATGCACTAGTTGTTATTGCTGTATTGGTCCCCAGATACACATAGTGTTGTCGAGGTTTAATGTTTTCACTTCCATTGCTGTTCAAAGGTTGCTCATTGCAGGAACAGACCCAGGGCCTGGGATTGATCCCCACAAGGCAGAGCCACTTGAATTATTGTCCCTCTGTGGGATTTAGCTAGATGGCATATATTATTCCCCATGCAAAATGGAAGTAGTTAATAAGAAAGGATGGTGATCATATCCCTTGACCTTAAATATAGAGGTCAAACCTATGAGTCCAACAAACAAGTCAGATCATCCTGCCCATTTGTTAAATTGAATTTGATTAGAATAAAGAACTGGAACACTAAAAAGAGACAATGAAGGTGATGTAAAACCCAGCTGTATTACTATGAGTTGGGGAGGAAAGCTGCCTTCCTTACATACTCTGGCTCATATGCAATTCCAGCCATACACTATGTGGCCTTCTCTTATCTGGTCTTTGAAATGACCGAGCAATTAGATGAAGCTTCTTTAATAAAGATTAATACCTGTTGGATCACTCATCCATGATACAGGCATTGAATCAAAACATAATAAAGCTGTATCTGGGCTAATCGGCGATACAGAGTCCTCATCACCAACTTCCAGGCACCTGTAACAAACTTGGGAAGTCAGTTAATCACCCCATTTATCATTCAAGCTCTCCTAGCTTCAAGCCTATCGCACACCTGTCACAGTGTGCTCTCCCTCCCTCCCTCCCCAATTTCTACACCTTTAAGCATTAAGTCCCTGACTTCTGACGATAGATCATTTACTTAAGGTCTTGAGCTGGATCCTGCTGAATCCAACCCAGTCCTTGCATTTGCCCCTTCCAGTTGCCTCTCTATTGCAGCTGTCCCACTCAGAGAGGGTGATCAACTCGCAGTAACCAGGCCACGGGCAGTGTAAATTGAGGCCCTGTGCCTAGGTGACCTGGGGAAGAACTCCCCTGTGATGTTTGGTGTATGAGATTTTCTGCACTCAGCTGAGAAGGCAAACATCAACTAAACAACAGAGATTTGTAGCTGCCATTGTCATTGACTGTGATACTATTGAATCTTGTAGCTCTCAGAGCAGTAAAGGGTGATGAGTGACAGGCGTCTGTCTTTCATCTGTCAGCTGTTATTTGGTGGGTAGTATTCCTGCCTCTAAATCACGAGGTTGAATGTTCAAGTCCCACTCTTGAAACTTGACAGCAGGTTAATCTAGGCTGAAGATAGAGGTGAAGCACTCAGTAGAGTACAGTAGTTATTTAAAACATTTTCTTTGGGATGAGATGCAAGCCCAAGGCCTGGTCTTCTCTCTGGAGATGTATTGCCTAGAATTTATATGGCTAAGGGGTGAATTCTGGGGTAAATAGCAAGTATTGAAATATTTATTATGGAATCTAGAATGGTGGCAGAGTCAAAAACTTAATTTTTTTTCTGGAGTAAGGTTAGGAATTACCTGTACACAAAGTGTGGTAGATATTTCAAACTCTCTTCTTCAAAGAGCAATTTACATTAGTTAAATTGTTAGTGTTCAATGCGAAATTCTTCTTGTTATCCAAAAACAGAAAATGCTGGAAATACTTAACAGGTCAGGCATCATTTGTGGAGAAGGAAACAGAGTTCACCTTTCAGGTCAATAACCTTTTATTAGATCTGAGGAAAGCTAATATAAACAAGTTTTAAGTTTCAGAGGATGTGGAACAGGTAAGAGTTATGTAACAGATCACCAAGATCTGATTGAATGTTGGAATGGTTTGGGTGAGCTAAATGGCCTATTATTCCCTTGTAGTTCTAAGGTAAATGTAAATGATCCCATGGGAAAATTTTTAGTGAAGAGCAATGTGTTGACCTGGTCAATTTTAAGCACTCTACAACATCAGGAAAGAAAGACTTTATTACCACTTATGGGAGCTGTTTATTGGAGCTCGCCGTGAACGAACAGTGCCGCATTGGCACTAAAGCGCTTTGGGACATATTGATGTCGGGAGAGGTACAATACTTTCTAGCAATTCCTTTGTTACTTTTACATCTTTTATCTTCATGATACATAACATGCAGGTGTGGTGATTATAAAGGTTTTGTGATAATGAAAACTTTCCCAACCTAGACTAAACCAGAAGAGAACTTTGCACTTACTTTAATTAAACTTTACCTTTTCCAAAAACTGGGCTTAGGTTTGAGGGATGTCTTTTGTGTTCCAGATTGAACTTGCTTCTATCTAGTTTTATCAGGCAGCTGGCATTTTCCTCCCACGTTTCAATTACATGTTTCACTTATGAAAGCAGCAGCAGACGGGCTGCAGCAGTGAAAAGTTAATGCACCACTCATGTCACTTTAATTGATGAAGGACTCTTTGTTTACAAAACCTTTGCACCTAATTATATAAAAAACACAAATCACAAAGTAGTTCAGAAACAGGTGCAACATTTTCATGTAGTTTTAAGTAAATAATGACATGTATTTTAAATGCATCTTCTTGCTGGATTTATAATTTTAAATAGAGTGTGGAATTATGACGTTTACTGTGAATAGATCCTACACTTAACAAAAAGTGGTGCTTAAGTGATCCATTCAGGTATCCAAACTTGTAAAGGCTGGAAGAGGTTGACAGTCCCTTGCTTGAGGATGCACTCCATATGTGCAGCCAAAACGTACCACACTTCAATATAAATTACCATCACTATCAAAAACCAAACTTGCAAATTGAATCTTTTGTCATTACATGAGTCAATTAGTAAAGGCATTAGAGAGAGTCTGGAGAAGATTTATGAGACTGGTTCCTGGGATGAGGGACTGCACAGACAAGGGTAGATTAGAGATGCTGAGGGGAAATTTGATAGAAGTTGGTATAATGATGAGGGGTTTGTACTGAGTGGACAGTAAGAACTGTTCCTGTTAGTGGAGGTCTGGAGGTCACAGGTATAAAGAGGAGAATTAAGAGTGACACAAGGAAAAACATTTTCACACAGCATTTGGTTGGAATATGGAATGCACTCTCTGCAGATGTAATCAAGGCAGGTTCTTTTGTGGCCTTCAAGAAGAAATTGATAAAAATCTAAGATTTGCAAGGCTAAGGAAAAGTGGGTCATGGCTGAGACTAGAGTGTTGCTCTGATAACAAGCCAATGTGAACCTGATGGGCCAAATGGCCTCCCCCTGTGCTGTAGCCATCCTTTGATTCCGTGAAAGGCCATGCCTCCTACAGGTGCTGGAAATTCAAAAAAGAAACAGAAAGGGCTCTAAACTTTCAGCAGTTCAGACAGTGCAGAGATAAACAAAGTTAACATTTCAGGTCAGTGATCGTTCATCAGAGCCCGAACCTTAATGATATTTCAGTGGCTTGCAAGATCACATCAGGGGCTTAGTGAGAGTTGGTGTAGGGTGGCATGTTTTTACAGTAGTCCAACATAATCTGTTTTTTAAAACTAAGTCCAGTTCTTCACTTTCACTTGTTTTTAAAACTGAATTCAAAAATTCTCAAGCATTTGTTCTGGGAAGGTATGGATTGATTGTAACAAAATGGAAGGAGAGTGACTGTTTTATCTCTTGTGCTCCATATGTGGGTGAGGACCATTTCACTCCCCTGTGGCTTCGGCAGACAAGGGGTTCGAAATCTCTTTGATCATTGTGAGCTTAGCTATGAGACACTCAGATCATGAAACCATCAAGGCCATGGGGTCCATCTCACATGTAACAGCAATCCAATTAGACCCACTCTTTGCCCGTAGTCTGAAATTTTGCAATTTCAAATGCATGACCAATTCCTTCTTGAAAATTGCTTGAATCTGTTTCCTCTGCCCCTTTAGGCAAGGAATTCCATTGCACTGCAAAGCCAGAATTGAATGCTTTTACTCCTGCTTACCAGCAACAAGGGTACAAGGAAAGCATAGAGTCAAAGAGCACAGAAGGAAGCCATTTAGCACCTTTGTACCTAGGTTGGCTCCTTTGAAAGAATTGTCCATTTAGTCCTAATCCCTTGTTCTTTGCCCATAGCCCTGCGTTTTTCTTTCTGATTGCCTATCTCTATTTTAAAAGCTGCTATAGAATCTGTTTCTAACCACTTCTAGGGCAAAGCATTCCAGATTATTACACTTCTTTGCGCAATTAAAATTCTCTGTATTTTACCTCTTTTTTTTGCCAATCACCTGAAGCAGGTGTGTATGTATTTTTTTGAACCAATTCTTTGACAAATGAGAAGAGCTTTTCTTTTCACTGCGCACTCTAAAACCCTCTGGATTTTGAGCATTTCTTTCAGCTTGCCCCTTAGCCTTCTTTGCTTTGAAGAAAACAAATACAACCCCTCTGATCTCCCTCATCCCTCACCGATCATTTAGTATGTCTTCTCTACATCTCAATACCAGCCAAAAGAATTGGTGCCCAGAAATGACTGAAAGAACCAAGTTTTCATTTGGAATTTGTGTTGAAGCTACTTTCACAGTGTGATTTGTACAGCAATGTCTTGTGAACAGTCACAATGGAAATTGGCAAGATGCTGTTGGTGATACTGTGTTTTCTAAAATTAGCATCATTCCAGCAGCTGATTATTCTGGCATGAACTTCCTGCACGTCTTCATAGATACAGAGTAAACTTGCCAAAAACAATTGGGACTTGACCATTCAAGTGCAGGTCCTCTCTGAACAGTTAATCTTACTGCAAAGCATCCTCTACACCACTGCACATTCTCTTTTATATTTTTGGAATCTCAGTCCTTCACATTTTAATTATCTTTCCAGATTCAATTAATATTTGTCATTTGCCAGAATTGTTTTCTGGCCTGCAAGTGTTTTTCTGTCGGAATTATTGAACATTTGGATCTGATGTCAAAATAAAAGCTGAAGCTAAAAATAACAGCACAATTATGCAAAATTATAAGAAAGTAAATAGGAATTGTCTGATATTTCTAGAAGGACATCTGGGTTAGAGTTACAAAGGATGCAGAACTAGAAAGTGAAATAACCAAAGAACAAATCAAATATTTCTAGAGCCTGTTTTAGGAAGTACAAGTTGCAAGCATGTCATGGATTTTATTTGATGGGTTAAGGTTTATGAAAATTTTACATGGTGTTGCCATTCATATGAGGTTAAAATGAATGAGAATTATTGGACAAAAGATAGCTTTGACACTACTGCTGGGATTCCCCAAAGACACTTCGGGCAACAAAATTAATGGTGGAGAAACAACATGAAAAACTGGTTAAGTGGTTGTTAATGCCTTTCAAGACCTTGTTAAAAAGGAAATTCTGCTCAACTTGTGCTGATTTCCCTTGGGAGCAATGTAACAAGTTTCCTCGTGAGATTAGGTGTTGGTTTTCGTCTGAAGGTGTGAGTCAGCTCAATGGTTTAGAATTATTTGCTCTTAAATTTATTTTTAAATTCCTTTTATTGCAGTTCACTGATAGTAATTGAACTGAATGGCAATGCTGGGTCATTTCAGAGAGCATTTAGGAGCCATCCACACTGATTGGAGTCACTAATCGTGATAGATATGACAGATTTCTGTCCCTGACTATATATTATTAGACTATTTGTTTGTGTAATTATTCACCGTATTAGGTATCAATGCTGGTAAATGTCAGGACTACACAAGAAGCAGGAAAAGAAAATTCCCTGAAAATAAAAAGTAAAAAGTTGGAGGCAATCATCAGGCTCGTTTCTATGGTAAAATATTGGCTTGTGGATCCAAGTCTCATTTGTACCAGCCCAGCACAGGACAACTGACTGGAAGCAATAAAAGAGTTAACCATCTTTTTTTTAGAACCATTAGTACAAAATGCTCACAAAAACCCAATTGCCAATATTAAAATTAAAGTCCTTTCAAAATAGCTTGTCAGAATCAATGGGAATTTTTTAAAGGCTGTCTTCCCTGAAGCTTTCTTTCCACCAGACAAGCAAAGTTTGCTCAGATAATAACACAGTTCTTTCACCTTCAAAGAGATTTAACTGATACTAATAGCCACCATTGGGCTTGATCAGTAATTTGCATGAGGCTGAATTTCAGGAGTAATCCATCATAAATGCTGGCTGAAAATCAGACATTAAAGTCAACCCCAGATGTTATAAGAAATGAGTGTGTGTCTGATTTCACTTACACTGTGGCAGTGTCGTGAGGTGAAGGCTGTGCTACTTATGACTAACTTAACAGAACACTACCCTGACCTCTCCTCCCCCACCACCACTGCTACACAGCTGAGATAACCAAATCAGCATCAACTGAGCCTGCTGCACTATTCTAAGGAAGAGCTTGCAATATTCTTAAGCAAATATGCATTTAAGAGGCTCTTGGATAGGCACATGAATATGCAGAGAGTGAGGGGGACCATTCAATAGTCTTATCACCGTGGGATAGAAGCCGTCCTTGAGCCTGATGGTATGTGCCCTCAGGCTCCTGTATCTTCTGGCTGATGGGAGAGGAGAGAAGAGAGAATGACCCATGTGGGCGGGGTCTTTGATGATGCTGGCTGCTTCTCCAAAGGAGCAAGAGGTATATGGAGGGGAGGCTGGTTTCCGTGATGCACTGGGCTGTGTTCACAGCTCTCTGCAGTTTCTTGCAATCCTGGGCCGAGTAGTTGCCGTACCAAGCCATGATGTATCCAGATAGGATGCTTTCTAATGCTGCATCAATAAAAATTGGTGAATGTCAAAGGAGACATGCCAAATTTCTTTAGCGTCCTGAGGAAATAGAAACACTGGTGAGCTTTCTTGGCTGTGGCGTCTGCATGGTTGAACCAGGACAGGCTATTGGTGCTGTTCACTCCAAGGAACTTGAAGCTCTCAACCCTCTTGTCTTCAGCACCATTGATGTAGACACAGGTACATGTACACCACCCCCTTTCCTGAAGTCAACGACCAGCTCTTTTGTTTTGCTGACATTGAGAGAAAGGTTGTTGTCATGACACCATGTCACTAGGCTCACTATCTCCTTCCTGTAGTCCAATTCATCATTATTTGAGATACGGCCCACGACGGTGGTATCATCTGCAAACTTGTAGATGGAGTTAGAGCAGAATCTGGCCACGCAGTCATGAGTTTACCTACTATTCAGCTAGCAAGATGTGATCTACAAAATGGATAAATGGATGGATACATAAACACTCAAAGAATATGAAGACACAAACTATTGCATGGCAGATTAAATTTTAATTCTATTTCAATCTGTAATGGTTAGCGTAACGCTATTATGGCACCAGCGACCAGGATTCAACTCCTGCCGTTGTCTGTAAGGTGTATGTTTGTTCTCCTTGTGCGTCTGTGTGGGTTTCCTCCAGATGCTCCAGTTTCCTCCCACATTCCAAAGACGTACAGGTTAGGAAGTTGTGGGCATGCTATGTTGCGGGCTGCCCCCAGAACACTCTACACAAAAGATGCATTTCACTATGCATTTTGATGTACATGTGACTAATAAAGCTATCTTATTTTCTTTACAATCCAAACATTTAAATTTCTGCCATTAAAGCATCTGATACCATTACATAATACTATATCTCATGCCTGTGACTTAGCCAAGGAAAAACATGGTCAGGGACGTAACTGCCAGTTGGTGGATGCCTAAATGTGAGAAGAATACAAGGCAGTAGCTACTGCTTTTTGCTCCAAAGTGATCCACTCAAACACAACATCTGGAAATACTTTCCTCACATTCATGTAATCATAAAATAGGACAGCACAGAAGGAACCATTTAGCCAAAGTGTACCTAAATCTCTTAGGTACTCTCTCCAAAGCTTTCGTGTCCTTGTTTGTTGTCCCAAAGAATAGCAATCTAGTTAGTCCCACTCATATCCCTATGTCAGTTTCTCCAAGTGTTTATAGATTTCTCTTTTGAAAGGTACTGTTGAATCAGACAATTAATTTTAATCCAGAACCGCTTGTTGTTTAGGAAGTGTAAGTAAATACCTTGTGTCTGTACCCTCAGGTTATTGACTATTAACTCACTGAAGAGTTTATCTTTATGCTATCTAAGACCTTCATGAATTGAACTATTTCAGTTCTCCACTCATTTATTTGCTCAAAGGAAAACTGTAATGTGCCTGTCCAATACTTCCACATTGCAGTATTACAGTCGTCCTTTATCCATGAAGCAACTCCAGGAAGTCTCTTAGGTACACTCCCCAAAGCTTTCATGTCCTTGTTAAAAATGTGTTGCCCTGAGTTAGACACAGTACTTCAGCTGGAACCAATCTAGTATTTTGTAAGAGTTTGTCATAACTTCTTCTATGATAGGATATGGGTCCATATGCATCATAGCAGTAAACTGTACACTATAATACAAAATCCCAGATAATCTCATTGCATTTTCCTTCAGATAAATGCAAATAGTCACAAAATCTTTCATTACACTGTTTTCCCATTACACTTGGACGTGTCGCCATAAACTACAGTTTATAATTTTACTCTCATTATTAGTATGTGCAAAAATCTTAATCCACAGTACTACTGCAGTATTGCATGCTAATGATATTTGCAATGAGAAAATGAAACTAATCACTATTATAATTATTGTTTAATCAAAACTGCTACAATGTATTTGTGCATATTTTGGAGTAATATTACTTCTAAAGTATTGAAATGAATTACTGATTCAACATCCAATATTGCAGGACTCTCGTAAAGACTTCACCTACCAGTAAAAGTAACTTGCGAGTCTGAGGCTTTGAAATAAACAGCTGGGTCCATTTTTCTGACCTGTACCAGTGACTTGTTTTCAGAAAGGTAACTGTAGCAAACTTTGCCTCTAACAGCTTGCCTGAGCAGTTGAGTGTATTTCCTGTTCACACCCTGAATAATACTGGAAATAAAGCACACCAAACTATTCAGACGTCATCTTATTTCCGCTTCTATATTTAACACAACAGATTCAAACTTCCTGGGAGGAACCAGATGATTTCAAATGACAGCTGAGACTTGACAACTACTATTACAATTGAAAGAAAGATTTTACATGCATGATACAAAGAATAAAACATCTTTAATGATAGCACCTCATTGAACAGTGTTCTGGAATTCAACAGTTCAGGACATGACTTGATTTATTTTTGAGTCGTACTTTGGACACCCTCATGCCAGATAGTTAAAAATGTGAATGTTTTGATGATGACTATGAACATTTTACTTCCGTTCAGATATGTTTAAAAAGCACCTGTGCGGGTTAGTAGTTACTCTAAACACTCAAGAAACCAAAATTCAGTTTTAACTTGGAAAGGTGAGGAGAGAGGAGTGTTGAATTGGGTGAGTGGAATTGGTTGGATGGAAGGCAGGATGATCAACCACACCCGAGAGCCCCTGGTGATTTTAAACCCACAGGCCTCATTTTAATTTGATTGATGAGTCAACACTCTGCATAATACACCCTGGTGATGAGCTGGGCCATATTGCCACCTGCAAATGAGGTGCATCAGTTTACTCAAGCATCTGGTAATCACTTTTCATGAGCACGTCAAGGATTACAACATAGGCTACAGCTGCTTTCTACTTGCTCTGTTGAGGACATTAGATGACTAATGATTACCAACCCTTCAGAAAAGAAAGATTTCAGTGATTGCTACTTGGGTAAGAAATCAATCAGTATTGGACTTAAATTCATATCACATTTGCTCTTTGTTTGCACTGTGGTTTCAAAGGAGCTCCTGAATTTGCATTATCAGTGTCAATGCCATAGAAGGTAGCTGAATGGCTTAAATAATCTTGAATGTAGGTATGAGGAAGCAGTAGAGGATGTAATAAGGCCTGAAAGGTTTACAAAACAGAAGCATAACTCATTATTAGAATCTTATAAGTAACTCATTCCTATTATGACCTGCTGCAAGCATTAACGTGGGTTGCTTCCTCACTTTTACTCTGATCTTCCTCATCCAGTGTGGGCTGTGTGGCAAGGCTGCAGTGGCTGAGCACCCTAGTTAGGCTCATATTCACACAAAGTTTGCTATTTTCTGCAAACAGCATAGTATTGGCTTTGAGAGATT
>JARFYF010000063.1:83697799-83709082 GCA_030265395.1 Rhina ancylostomus
AGATGAGTTTATAGTTTTGCCACAAGCACAAGGGAACTGGATTGAGTAATTTAAATGTCAGGGTGTGTTGTGTGGACACGGGCATGCAGTGGACTTCACTTAGGCAGGCTTCTGCAGGGGTGCGTGTTCCCGTGCTTAATGCGTACAGGTTGCACTTGTGCATGTATATCCACTACCATGAGGTTGAGTTCTTGTGTTGATATTGGTGGGGAAAGGAGTGCGAGTGTCTGGCAAGGGTGCAAGAGAAATAGAACCACTATGGGCATATCGAGATTAAGTCTGCAGCTGGCATCTTAACCATGGAGGGTTGAGGGGGTGCAAGAATGCATGAGAGACCAATGTCAGAGGAGTGTGCAGTTCCAGAGGGAGCCTTTTGTAATTGTTCAAATTTTTTTGGTATGTGGGCATAGCTAACATATATTGCCCATCCCCAGTTGCCCTTGAGAAAATGGTGGTGAGCTGCCTTCTTGAACCACTGCAATCCTTTTGATGTACGTCGTCTCAGAGTTCCAGTATTGAGACAATGAAAGATTGGTGGGAAATTTCCATGCCAGGATTGTGGTGTGCATTTGGATAGGGAAAGTTCATGCAGTGTGTTTCCATGTACCTGTCTATGTTCTGTTTGTTGGTAGAGGTCGTGGGTTTTGCACATGCTGTTAGAGTATCTTGGGCGAGTAAATGGAGTGCACTTGTAGGTTGTATGTACTGCAACCACTGTGTGCAAGTGGTGGAGGATGGAGCATGGAGTGGTTTAGCATGGAGGATGGGGTGCCATCAAGTAGGCTGCTTTGCTCTAAATGATGTTGAACTTCTTCAATGTTTTTGAAGCTGCACACATCTACATGCAAGTGGAGAGTATTTCATTATGCTCTTGACTAATGGCTTTGGTGTACTGGCTTTTGATCTGCTGTTGTAATCATAGTATTTATGTGCCGTATCCCATTGGAGTTTCTGGTCAATTGTGTCTGCCAGGATGTTGGTAATGTGGGACCCAGCTATGGTATTACCACTGACGGTCAAGCAGAGGTGATTCAACTCTCTCTTGATGGAGATGGTCATAGCCTGACACTTCTGTGGCATGAATATAATTTGCCACATTAGTCCATGCCTGAATGTTCTGTAGCCTTGTTGCATGCTTCATTTGCTTAGGAGTTGCAAATAGAATTGAACATGCTATGACCCATCAGGAAACATCTCCGTGTGTGACCTTTTGACAAAAGGAAGATGAAACAGTTGAAGATGCTTGGACCTTGGACTCTGCCCTGTGGAACTCCTGCAGTGATGTCCTGGGGCTGATATGATTCAGCAACCACAACCATCTTCCTTTGTACAAGGTATGACTCCAACTATTTCCCTTGATACATATTGACTTTAGTTTAAGCAGGGCTTCTTGATGCCACACTCAGTCAAGTACTGCCCTGATGTCAAGGGCATTTGCTCTAACCTCACTGCTGGAGTTTGGCTCATTAGCCCAAGCCTGTCATGAGCTTTGGAGCTGATGGCCTTGATGAATCCCCAAGTGGGCAGGTTATTGTGGAGTAAATCTGGGTGGCACGGTAGTGTAGCAGTTAGCGTGACACTATTACTGCGCCTGCGATTGGGGTTCGATACCCGTCGCTGTCTGTAAGGAGTTTGTACGTTCTCCCGTGCCTCCGAGGGTTTCCTCAGGGTGCTCCGGTTTCCTCCCACATTCCAAAAGACGTTTGGGTGGGTTAACAGGGGGTTTAAAGTGGGTGGCGCGGACTCATTGGGCCAGAAGAGCCCGTTACCACGCTGTAAATAAAATTTACTTTAAATGCTACTTGACAGTGTTGTCGATGACAGCTTCATCACTTTGTTAATGATTGAGATTAGACTGATTGGACAGTACTTATCTAGATTAGATTTTTTTCTACTTTTTGTCACATCTTGGCAATGTTCCACGTCATCAGGTGGCTGCCAATGTTATAATTGTACTGAAGTAGCTTGGTTAGAGTTATGGCCAAATCTGGTGTGTAGGTCTTTAGTACAACAGATGAGATACTCTCTAGACCTATAGCCTTTACTGTATCCAGTGTTCTCAGCTGCTGGGGTCATAGAATCATGGACTCGTACAGTCCTCCAGGTCCACATTGAGCATGAAGCTCCCATTTACAGGAATTCCATTTTATTTCCCCACATGCCCATCAACTCCCAGAGATTCTACCATTCGTCTACACACGAGAGGCAGAACTGGACTGAGGGAGCCTGAAGCCAGGTTACAGTGGCCGATTAACCCATCAACCCACACGCCTTTGGGATTTGGGAGGAAACCGGAGCACCATCCAATCATGAGATGAACATGCAGACTCAACACAAGGAGCGCTGGAGGTCAGGAATGAACCTAGGTCACTGGAGCTGTGAGGCAGCTTCTCTATCAGCTGTGCCCCTGTGCTGCCCCAATATCACCTGGAGTGAATCAAACTGATTGAAGGCTGACTGCCATGCTGGTGGGGATCTCATGATGAATCCAAGGTGCATCATTCACTCAGGATTTCTGGCCATACGTGTTGTAAGTGTAACCAGCGCAGTAAAGGTGATGGGGGTTAGAGCAGATATAGATTGTCAGGTCCAATGATCTTTGTAGTGGGTGCAGCCTGGTCAGCTGTCCACAGGAGCATTGGAAGGCTGGAATAAAACAGCAAATGCTGGAAATACTCAGCTAATCAGGCAGCATCTACAGAGGCAGTTCAGGCTGAATGTTTCAGATCAATAAATTTCCATCAGAATGTTTCATTTGGACTGCCTTCCCACCCACTTTCCTCAGGGTCTTCAGGCTCCCTCAGTCCGGATCTCAAGTAAAAGGTTATCTTGTACATTTGTAAGGGGAAAAGTAAACACTGAGCCATTAGCGTTATTCAGAAGCATGATCATTTCTTCAATGATTCTCAAGTTCCTGCCTTGCCTCCTCAAGCTGAAAATTCATCCACACTGATCATCTTTGTAAACGACAATTTTCTTCTGCTCACCCCCATATTATCTTCCTCTGGTTGAATCTGTGCCCTAAATTGTATTCCAGAAGTTCAATTCAAAGTAATGCTAGGTTATTTTGTTCCGCACATTCATCACCACCTCGGTCGTATTAATGTCATCTTGATCGCTGTACCATACTGCTGTTGTTGGAAACCTCAAAATCATTAGCAAAGTAAGCAAGGTATTGTATATTGATGCATCAAGGTTATTGATGTGATCAAAATAGATATATTGTCCTTGGGAGTTGTAGACTCATACAG
The DNA here is from genome assembly GCA_030265395.1 of Rhina ancylostomus. NCBI lineage: Eukaryota > Metazoa > Chordata > Chondrichthyes > Rhinopristiformes > Rhinidae > Rhina > Rhina ancylostomus. The sequence goes on from JARFYF010000063.1 coordinate 83,701,051, forward strand.
TACAGAAGCAGACCCTTCAGCCCACCATATTAATGCTGACTATCAAACACCTGCCTATACTAATCCCATTTGCCAGCACTTGGTTCATAGCCTCCACTCTGCCTTGGCGATTCAAGTGCTCATCCGGATGTTTCTTAAATGTTGTGAGAGTAGTTGTTGATAGTGTTGTGAAAATTGGTGGCGATGTTGATAGTGAAGAGGGCAGTGATATTGATCAGCTGGTAAATTTTAGGTAGAGCAGTGGCAGATGGGATTTAATGCTGATAAGAATGAGGTGATGAGTTTTGTAACAAGGATCAGATACGTACCATGAATAGTAAAGCAGAGGGGAGCATTGAAAGACCCGAAGGTTTCAGCACAGGTCGATAATGTGGTGAAGAAGGTATATGGGATACTTGCTTTCATTAGCTAAGACATGAGATATACGAGCAGAGAGATCTTGGTGCAATTTTATAAAACATTAGTTTGGCCACAGCTGGAATATTGGGTGCAGGTTTGGTCAGCACACTAGAGGAAGGATGTGATTGCACTGGAGAGGATGCAGAAGAGATTCACCGGGATGTTGCCTGGGATGGAATTCCTCAGTTACGAGGAGGCACTGGATCAGTCGGATCTGTTTTCCTTGGAACAGAGGAGGCTGAGAGGGAACCTGATAGGCGTGTACAAAATGATGAGAGGCATAGATGGGGTGGATGTTAAGAAACTTTTCCCCAAGGCAGAGCTGTGTAAGACCAGAGGGAATAGGTTTATGATGAGGAATAAGAAGTTTAGAGAGGATCTGAGGAAGATTTGGTTGCAATCTGGAACCCACTACCTGAGAACGTGGTGGAGATAGAGACTCCTGCAACATTTAAGAAGCATCTGGACGAGCATTTGAATCATCAAGGCATAATAGGCAACGGACCAAGTGCTGGTTAATGGGATTACCATTGTTGGGCACTTGATGGCCTGCATGACCATAGTGGGCCAAAGGGCCTGTTTCTGTGCTGTGAGTCTTTTATTCTATCTGCCTCCACTGCTGTCTCAGACAATGCATTCCAGATTGCAACAGCCCTCCACTTTCTCTTCTCTGAGATTGGGATAGAAGAGGAAGGATTGGAGACTTCAAACCTCAGTGAATTTACCTCTGGACTCAACAGGCTGCACATAAGCAATTTACTTCAAAGGCTTATTACAATCTCTGTTCTCATCTTGTTTAGTTTGAGGTCAGTTCGAGCAAAATAAGCATCACAAGAGTGGAAGCTTGAATCAAGTGGTGTGGAGTTGTGTTGGATCTGTGAGAGGGGTTAATGAGGCTGCCCGAGGGATCTCGTTTGGCAACCGTTATACATTTTTTTCTCTCAGATCTTTTGAGTTTAATGAGCTTGAGATAAAAATCTCAGAGTCCAAGGCATTTAGATGAAGCCTCATGCATAATAAGTTTGGATTAAAGATGTTGGAGTAGGTTCAGGAGGATTAGGATTTAGCCAAGTGTCATTTATTACTTTTTTGGAGCTTTATCAAAAGTTCAGCAGTAAATTGAAACAGTTCCATTGATTTTCCATGCTTATCTTTTTCTTACTTCAAATGTATTAGATTTATAGTTTAAAGCCTACGTACATATTCCCACAGAACTTTAATAATTCGACTATCGAAAGGGTAACAGAAAGTAAAAGGTCTTGTGGAAATTCTGAGTCTGAACACCAGCTCCATTGGGAATGCTGCATCATCAGTTCTCATTAAATGGAAGTTGGAATTTACCCTTATTTGGTGCACCAAACGGGTGCTGCATTTGGCACCAATATCTAATTGGACGACCACCCCCTCACCCTCAGAAGATGATGAACTTGGGAAAATGTATCTTTAAACAGTCCTTGGGAAGGTTTTCACGCTAATTAATGTGACCTTTGCAATTCCCAATAGGAGCTACCTCTAGAGATCACATTTGCACCCAGAAATCATGGGAAGCAGGTCACAGCCTAAAAGAACTCTTCCCATGGCAGCCCAGCAGAGCAGCATGAATGGTTGCTATGGAAGTATAGAGGTGTAGGAGAATGTTGGGTGGGGAAAGGGGAGCAAGTGGGACATTGCGCACGGCCACACCTTGTTGCCCATCCCTTCACTCTGCTCCATCTCCGCAGATTGGATTTTGTGCCGCAAGTAGCCCCCACCACTGCGTGGCACAGGTCTGTTATCCCGGCAGAGGTGGTGGTAACTCTAAGCTGCCCATTGAAAGTCTGCAGAAGGGACGGGGAGAACCAGCAATAACAAATAGGCACAGGACTGGAAGCTCAAACAGGCACCTGCAGACTGCACACGACCACGTCCCAATCAAGACTCCTTGATTCGTGTCTCCCAACCAATTTGCTGTGGAGTTTGTTCGTGGTTCACTTGGAGTTGTAAACAAAGAGTGTATTTTTGCTTCTTTTTCTATCAGTAAGAGGGTTGCATGTTGACATTGCCATTACACACTGGGACACTGGTGCCCGGTCCACTTTATTGATGGATACAGCTTCTAACGGAAATGAAAATCAAAAAAAAATTGCAGATGTTGGAAATCCAAAATAAAAGCAGAAAATGCTGAAAACACTCACTAGGTCAGGCAGCATCTGTGGAAAGAGAAGTGGCCAATGTTTTAGGTCTGAGACTCTTCATCTGAGCCATCCATCAGAAATGATCACTGCCTTGTTCAAACATGCATAAGTGGTTGTTATATGAGTGGAGATAGATCCAGTTTCTTTACACATGCAGGTCTAGTCACAACCTGGATCACAGAGAACCGAATCTGAATTATAAAGCCTTAGTCACTGAGAACTGGAATATAAATCTCTTGTAAACATCAAAAAATGTAACATGCTTTTTACAGAATCAGAAGTCCAGATAGCAACCTACTTAATCTTGCTCAATGCTCTTGGCAACTTGACAATGTAACCAGGGTCTGGATGACAATGCACTCTGTTTGCATTGGTCAAGGAATAACACAGAGCTGGGACACAAACTAGGCTTGCAGCAGAACCCGTAAAACCTTCCTACAACATCCCTTGTGTGTCATCGCTTGCTGTGAACAACTCTGATACTCCTTGTCAGTTCTCCTAGGCATTGGGCTATCAATTGATATCCTGCAGACAAAATGACACATGGTCTAACCCACACATTACGTGCTGCATACAAATCCAATCCATGTGATTTTGAGTTCCTTGCTTTTGTAGTCCTTTCTCGTGGGTTATGAAGCAAAGAAGCTGATGAATAAGGTTTATAATTAAAATGTTAAGTAAATTGTTTCATTGCAACCTGTCACAATCTATCAGTCCTCGTATCACTCAATTATAATAGTCTCATATTGGTAACAATAACATAACAGTACACTTTGACTTTGTTTTTATTTTGTATACTTGACTGTAAATTTACCTCATTTAGGTTTCCTCAACTTGCCCACAGTTATGAGGGAAAGGTATTTTACATGGATTAACGTTTGTGCAGAAATTGTTCATCGGAAATGCAGGGGAAATATCATTCCCCATACAATGCTCGTTTTACAGCCCCACAGGATTTTTCTCACACTGCAGCACCAATCTGGGTGGTTAGCAAGTTTAGAATCATAGAAATTTACCACACAGGAGGTGGCCATTCTGGTCAAAAAAGAATTATCCAGACTAATCTTCTCTTCCGGCACTTGATCAGGAGCCTTGGGGTGCTCAACTCTCTGAATATAGTGAAGGTTTCTGCCTCTACCACCATTGGAAATTAGTGAAACTGGTGTATTTGGACTTCAACAAAATTAGAGCATGTAGCTTGGAAGTAATGTATTAGCACGAAATGAGGATAGGTTAAAGATCAGAAAACAGAAGGTAGTAATACACAGATTGACAGACTGTGGCTCGTGGAGTGTCACAGGAATTGGTGCTGACACCCCAGCTCTTCACGACCTGTATCAGTGATTTGGATGAGGGGACCACATGTGGTAAGCATATCCCAAGTCTGCTGCTGATGATGCAAAGTTGAGTGTCAGCGTTTGCTGTGAGGAAGATGCAGAGAGGCTTCAAGGGGTTTATAAACAAGCCAGGTGATTGGGTGAGACCATGACAGATGGAATATAATGTAGAAAAATGTGAGACCATCCACTTAGAAGAAAACATAGAACTTTTCTTTAAAGGTGTGAAATGAAAAAAAAATCAGGGGCTATTTGAAAAGGTGCTCAGAAGGTCTGCATGTCCTTTTGCATGAATTACTAACATGGGGTGGTATGTAAAGCAATTTGGAAGGCAAATGGTATGTTGGCCTTCATTGTAAGATTATTTTTGTACAAGGATAAAGACATCTTAATGCAATTATATTAGGTGAGACTGTACCTAGGATTGTGAACTGGTCTAGTCTTTCTGCTCAAGGAAGATTAAACTTGCAATAGAGGAACTGCAGCAAAAGCTCACCAGCTTGAATCCTGGGATCACACTTTTGTCCATTGAGAAGAAATTAAGCATACTAGGCATATATTCTTGAGTTTATAAGAACGAGAGATGATCTCATTGACCCATTCAAAATTCTTAAAGAGTGTGAGAGAGCTAGTGTAGGGATGATATTTTTGCAAGCTAGGGCATCCAGAACCACTCTCAAAATAAGGGATTGACCATCCAGAACTGAGAAACTGTGAAGGTTCAGTCACTGTGTACATTCCAGAGAGAGGATATTGAAGACAAAAATCATCAGGTTTTTGGATATTAAGAGAATGAGTGGATATGGGGTTAGTTCAGGAAAGTGGTGCTGAAGTTAAAAGATCGATCAAGAACTTCATTGAATGGTGGAGCAGGTGCAAAGGGCCAAATGGTCTCCTTTTTCTATGTCCTGGCAATGAATTGTGGATCCCTACCTTGTAGGGGAAGAGGTTTTTCATCTCACCTCTAATCATTTGCCAATCTATACCCACTGGTGTTTGACTCCTCAGCTGTAGGATATACTGTAGGTCTTTCCTATTTTCTCTTATCATTATTATATACAGAATATCTGTTCCAAAGAAAACAACCATAGCTTATCCAACCTTTCCTCATGGCTAAATTTTTTCAGCCCCTGCGACATCCTTGTTAGTCTCCTCTGCACCCTGTCCAGTATCCACAACTTTCCTGTAATGTGGTGACCAGAACTGTGGTACTATGGAGGACAATGCAGTCCTCAAGCTGTGGTCTGACTATCGTTTTTTACATTTCTGTTGCAACCTCCCTACTCTTAAATTGTGTACCCTTGACTAGTAAAGGAATGCATCCCATACTTCCTTTGTAACCACCTAATTAATCTATCCTGTTTACCTTTAAGGGTACTCTAAGCTTCCTTTGTCCCTCCACCCTATTCAATGTTCTTCCATTTATGGGTACTTGTTTGCCTCATCACACCTTCCTAGATACATTACCTAATATTTCCCTGGATTAAATTCCATTGTCACTTCTCTACCCAACCAGCCAGACCATCTACATCTTCCTGAGTGGGGTCAATTTTTGTATCATCTGCAAACTTCTTTATCATATCTCCTACATTTAAGTATAAATCATTGGTGTATAATCACAAAAACATCTGGGTACTGAACCCTACAGAACGCCACTAGTTGCAGAAGCACCTGTCAACCTTTGCACTTTGCTTCTTAACACTAAACTGATTTTGTATCCCACGTTATCAATGTCCTGGATCCCATGGGTTTTATGTCTTTAACCAATCTGTTATGTGGGGCCTTGTCAAGAGCTTTGCTAAAATCCACACAGACTGCATCAAACACATTGCCCTCATTGTCCCTCCTTGTCAATGCCTTTAAAAATTCTACGTGGACTTCAGCAAGGCTTTTGACTCTTGCACGGGAGGCTGGTCTGGAAGGTTAGACAACATGCAATCCAGGGTGAGCTAGCCAATTGTATACAAAATAGGCTTGGTGGAAGGAGGCAGCAGATGGCAATAGAGAGTTGTCTTTCGGATTGGAGACCTGTGACCAATGGTTTGTTACAGGGATTGATGCTGGGTCCATTGTTGCTTGTCATGTCTATTAACGATCTGATGACACTGTTGTTAACATGGTTAGTAAGTTTGCAAACGACACCCAAATTGGTTGTGTAATGGACAGTGAAGAAGGTCACCTAAATTTACAAGGGGATCTAGACCAACTTGCGAACTGGACTAAAGAATGGCAAGTGGGATTTAACTCGGACAAGTGTGAGGTGTTGTATTTTGGGAAGTTAAATCAGGGCAGAACTTGCACAGTAGATGGAAGGGCTCTGGATAGTGTTGTAGAATCGAGGGACCTCGGGGGTACAGGTTTAGGTACATAGTTTCCTGAAAGTGGAGACACAGGTAGACAAGGTGGTGAAGAAGGCACTTGACACGCATGCCATCATCAGTCACAGCATCAAGTACAAGAGAGGGAATGTCATGTTATAGCTGTACAAGGTGTTGGTGAGACAGCACTTGGAATGCAGAGTGCTGTATGGATGCCTGGCTATCGGAAGGATGTCATTAAGCTGGAAAGGGTGCAGAAAAGATTCAAGTGAATGTTACAGGGACTGGAGGGCTTGAGCTATAAGGAGAGACTGGATAAGGTGGGACTTTCTTCTCTGGAGCGTAGGAGTCTAAGGGGTGATCTTGCAGAGGTTTATAAAAGCATGAGGGGCAATTATGAATGGTCACTGTCTTTTTCCTAGGGAAAGGGAATCAAAAACTAGAGGCCATAGGTTTAAGGTGAGAGGGGAAAGATTTAAAAGGGATCTAAGGGGCAAGTTTTGCCACGTAGAGGGTGGTGGGGATGTGGAATGAGCTACCAGAGGAAGTGGTAGAGGGGGGTACAAATATAATGTTTAAAAGACATTTGGACAGGTACATGAATAAGAACGGTTAAGGGAGATCTGGGCCAAATGCAGGGAAATGGGACCAGTTCAAGTAGACAACTTGATTGGCATGGACAAATTGGGCCGAAGGGCCTGTTTCCCTGATGTATAACTATAACTCTATCAGTTGGTCAAACATAGCAAATCCATGGTGACTGCCTTGATAGATTGTGTTTTTCTTCTAAGCAAAGTGTTACTCTGTTCCTCAGACATGATTCCAATAAGTTGCCCACTTCTGAGGTGAAGCTAATGGCCTGTAATTCCTCAGTTTGTTCCTTCCTCTCTATTTAAACACTGGTACTTCAGCAGTCCCTCAGACCTCTGGCATTGTTCCTGCAGCCAGGGAGGATTGAAAAATGATGGCCGGAGCCATGGCCACCAAATGATGGCCAGAAATTTCCTCCTTGCTATTTTTTAACAGTCAGTAATATATTTCATCCAGCTTCAGTGATTTATACACTTCCAAAGATGCCAAACTTCTTATATCTCCCTCTCTTGCTGTTTCTACAATCCAAAATCACACACACTTCCTCCTCGTCTGCATTGTTGGCACTGCCCCCTTCCTTAGGGAAGACAGCCGTGAATACTCATTATGCCCCTTATCCACATCCTCCAGCTCCACACAGAGGTCACCTCTTCAGTCCCTGATAGGCACCCCCCTCCCTTTTCTGAGTTATCCTCTTACCCTTTATGTCATCAGAAAACAACTTCGAATTACTTTGATTTTTCTTGCTCATAGATTTTTCTGCCTTTTCTTTGTTTCCCTAATTTCCTTTTTTTAATTACATCCCCATACTTCTTGAATTTTTATGGGCTTTCTGAATGTTAAGTACATTGAATTACAATGTTGTGGTCATTACGGAGACTTGGCTGTCACAGGGGCAGAGGTGGCTGCTTGAGGTTCTGAGGTTTAGATGTTTCAAAAGGGACAGGGATGTTTCAAAAGTAGAAGGGGTTGGGGGGGCGGTGGCATTGCAAATCAGGGATAATATCACAGCTGTAGGAAGGGTGGATATCACAGAAGGATTGTCTATTGAGTCAGTGTGGGTGGAAGTCAGAAACAAGAAGGGAGCCATCACTCTATTGGGAGTATTCTATAGGCCCCAAAGTAGCCATCGGGATACTGAGGAGCAGATAAGTAGGCAGATTTTGGAAAGGTGCAAAAATAACAGGGTTGTTGTCATGGGTGACTTCAGCTT
>JARFYF010000063.1:83731171-83742536 GCA_030265395.1 Rhina ancylostomus
CAGGGTTTAACATTTTTACTTCTAACATTCTAACATTTTTACTTTTATTTTACTTATTATCATAAGTAGTTATTAATTAAGTAGTTTTTAACACTTATACATGTCTCGGTGTGTTTCTTTTGTTGCTGGTTCGTAACACCACGTCCCTCCATTGTCTGCATATTTGTGTGCCTATCTAAGAGCCTCTTAAATGCCTCCATCTTATTTGCCTCCGCTACCACCCTGGCAGCGCATTCTAGGCACCCACCACAACTTTCCTGGCATATCTCCTGTGAAATGTTTCCTTCCTTCTCTAGTCAAAGTGCCTCCCGCTTCCAAAGATTGTCACTTCTGAAAGCTGGCATTAGAAATGCTTGATTTCCAGCATTGCCCCCAGCCAGGTGTGTTTCCAATGGTTACTGTGGGCAGTGCTGACAGCAAACCATAGTGATGTTACAGGCTGCCTGAGAGAGCCTTAACAAACCCACTTTCAGGCACAATCTAATTACCAGGCCATGGTGTGTCAAAGTGTGGTAATTCAGCTGATGAAAGTAATGAAGGGTCTAGATAAGGTCATCTCTACCACTCTCTCTCTTCAATAAGCTCCCTCGAGCTACCTGTCTGACTGAGCTTTCGATCACAGAGCTCCAAATGTGCCCTGTGTCAACTTTTGTTCGATTATACTTCTGTGAAACTCTTTGAGATGTTTCCCTCCAATTAAATGGGCTTTATAAATGCAGGTGGCTGCCAGCAAGGTTGAAGGATGGAAAGCAGTCCTGAGGGGCCAGTGGGTCAATATTCAGTCAAACTTTTTTTCCACCACTGTGTCCAGCTCTTATCAAAGATGTTGCTGGCACTGAACAGCTCAGCCATGCTGAGCCATCGGTGGGAATCATGACCTTGTTACAGATCTGACTCGTTCACTGTGCATCTCCAAACTATTGACTGAAGATGACCTATCCCCTGGCTGGTTCCTGTTCATCCAGAAATCAAGGCTCAGAATTCTGCTGATAAAATTAACCCACTCCCCTCGAGGAAGGAGAAATTCTCCAGCCTGAATATTGACCCACTGGCCACTCGGGACTGCTTTCTGTCCTTCAGCTTTGCTGGCAGCTTTACTGCAAACCAAATCCACCTGCGTTTATAAAGTCCCTTAAATTGGAGGGAAACATGTCAAAAGAGTTTCACAGAAGCATAATCGAACAAAAGTTGACACAGGGCACGCTGGCAGCTCTGTGGTCGAAGGGTCCGTCAGAAAGGCTGTTCTAGGGAGCATCTTGAAGAGAGAGAGTGAGGTAGAGAGGAGGAGAGTTTAGGAGGGAATTGCAGCTCAAGTTAAATGTGCATTGTCCAATTGCATTCGTGTTGAAGCAGGAGCATTTTGTAGCAGATGTTTATTGAGTGAATTCAACCCAGGAAAAAATGGGAAGCAGGGGTTCCAGAAAAGGTTGTTCCATCATGGAGATGTAGAGCATCCACATCACGCCCACCAGTGGGCACCCATCCACATTAATCCCATCGCCCAGCACTTGGTCAATACACTGTAAGCGGAGGCGATTCAAGAGCTCATTCAGAACTTTCTTAAATGCTGTCAGTGACCCCGCTTCCACCACTCTCTTGGACAGTGTACTTAAGGTACTAACCACTTTCTGGGTGAAAATGGTACACCTCATATCTCCTGTAAATCTCTCCCCCCTTTCCTAAATCTATGTCCTTTGTTTTTGGGGAAAGTTTCCCAAAGTCTACCAATATGCCTTCTTAAACACATTATCTACTTGTGTCACCACCTTCAAGGATCTCCATCTGCCACTTATCAACCCATTTTACCAACGTGTCAACATTACTCTGCATCTTCAGACTACCCTCCACATTATCCACAACTCTGCCAATCTTAGTGTCATCTGCGAACTTACTGATCATGCCTCCTACATCCACATCCAAATCATTCACATATATTACAAACAGCAAACGTCCCAGCTCTGATCCCTGAGGAACACCACTAGTAACAGGCATCTAATCACTAAAACAACCCTGTACCATCACTTCCCACAGATGCTGCTCGATCCACTGAGTTCCTCCAGCAGATTGTTGCTCCACATTCCAGCATCTGCAGTCTCTTGTGTCTCCTCTGCCATTACCTCCTGACTTCTATTGCCAAGCCAATTTTGGATCCAATTAGTCAACTTGCACTGGATCCGAGGGGACCTAAACTTTTGGACCAGCCTCCCATGTGAGACCTTGTCAAAAGCCTTACTGAATCCATCTAAACTACATCTACTGCTCTGCCCTCATTGATACACTTGGTTACCTCTTCAAAAAAATTCATTGGAATTGGTCAGTCAGGATCTGCCCTTGACAACGCTGTGTTGGCTGTTCCGGATTTGATCCTGTCGTACCAAGTAATCATTAATCCTGTCCCTCACCACTTTCTCCAATAACTTTCCTTTCAACTGGATAATGCTGCCTACATTTCAACATATCTATGTAATTGGCTTAATCTGCTCCATTTTGGACAAAATCCACTGTCATTTATTAAAATGTGCCTTCTGATTGTATTTTTTTTTGTAAATTGAGCTTGTTTACTTTTCCATTGTCTGTTACCAGGTCAGATTTCAATTGATGGCTTCAAGAGATATTTGAGCGGCGATGAGAATGGAGTGATTCCACTTGAGAAATTAGATCTGAGTGAAGATATGACTCAACCCTTGTCCCACTATTTCATCAACTCCTCACATAATACCTACCTCACAGGTAAGAAATTACTACTGCACATTGTGCCCTAAGTTCCTTCACATCAGAGGTAAACATCTCATCAGGATGACTTCCCTAATGGTTGCACACTCATTGCAATTGAGTAGAATAGAGAGACCCCAGAATATGCGCACTTCCTCAGCCATTGGCTGTCTGCTTCTTTCTTATCTGAAAAATGGCTGGCAGCTGTCAAATGTTAAGATCAGGGGAACGAGTAAAAGGTCCCCTCAGCTGATGTCTAAGGTCATTCCTGATACAGTTTGCAGATAAACCTGTAAACAGGTAAAGTCTGCACCAGTTTGAAGCAAGAGGGATCTCTTAAATATTGCCAGTTATAGGATGTTAGCATGCACCATGTTTGCCTCACCTATTTATACTAGGCATGGTATCTCATCTTCTTCACACACCTCTATTCTCACCCCTTCAGACATTCTGCACAAGTGCCTCTGAAATGTCTTCCCTCTTTAACTGTGGCTTCCCCTCCACTATAGTGACTTCCCCTCCACTATCCTTGACTGGATCTCAGGTATTTCACACACCTCTGTTCTCACCACTTTGCAATACACTTTTTCGCCCAACTGAGCCCTTCAGTCTGTTTTTGTAAAGGGTGTGTGGAGTTGGGGGGGGTGGGGTGGGTGAGATGAGTTTGAATTGGTTTTGATGGAATGAGGGAAAGCAAGAAAATTCTTTGAATTCTCTACCAACACGAGATGGTCTTTTCCCACCTCTGTGGAACTGCACCTCACCCACTGATCTAAACTGCTCGCTGATTCGTCGTGGGAGTCAAATGTTTCAGCTCCCTCCCAGAACTGGTGAGCATCATTTGGGCCCCCAATTTACACCCATACACCTCCAGTGGCATTCAGACCTGGTCCAAAAGTGCTTCAGGCTTCACAATAAAAAAGAATCATGACCAAATATTTAATGTTTTACACAACCTCAGAACTTACCTGATAAATGTTCAAAATTATGGCCTGGTATCTTCAAACAGAGGCAGATGGAACCACAAATTAATGTCTCATCTAAAACCGGCCCTATCCAACAATGCAACACCCTCTCACAGAAGTGCTTGTCCAGATTATATATTCAAGTCGTTCAAGTGGGGCTTGAACCTACAAGCTTCCAACCCAGGGTGACGGTGTCAGCAGTGGAGGAGAAAGAAATAAATATCAAGTAGGCTGACTGAAAACTTGGTAAAAGGAGGTAGATCTCATTGAGGGCTTAAAGAATGAGACATTGAAAATGTAGGGATAAGGGGTGCAGGGAAATAGCAGACTTTTGGGCCTAGATCTAAAAGCATGATGAAGGATGAGGGGCAAGGGGGTTTGCAGTTAGATTTGAAGGAACAAATAGTTCGCAGGTTGAAGAGGTTATTTGTGGAGACGAGCTCACAAAGCAATCTGAATAGTTTGAAATTTGACTTGGGCTGCTGGTCACACTCAAGAGTGCAGGGACTGGTCTGAACAAGAGGTGGTTAGTTGGTGCAGGAGAGTTTTTGCTGAACTCAAGTTTATGAAAGCTGAAGGAAAGGTGGCCAGGAATGAACTGGAAGGCATAGATGAGGATTGTAAATAGTGATATAAAGATACAGAGTCTGGCTTTGGGTGTGCCCAATATGGAGGCTTTAAACAGCTTTGGAGCCAAAGGGAAAAGTTAGAAAGAACTTGTCTTTGTATATTGCCTATCCCAACTGCCATGCCCCAAAACTGTCAACTAGAGAAGTACTACATGAAGTTTAGTCACAATTTTAATGTGGGAGATGGATTAGTCACAGACAGATCCCACAGACACAAACTAGATGATTGGAGGAAGGTATAAGGGGGATGTCAGAGTTAAGTTTTTTTACACAGAGAGTGGTGGGTGCGTGGAACGCACTGCTGGCAGAGGTTGTGGGGGCAGATACATTAGGGATATTTTAAGATACTCTTAGATAGCCACATGAATGATAGAGAAATGGAGGGCTATGTGGGAGGGAAGGGTTAGATGGATATTAGAGCAGGGTAAAATGTTGGCATAACATCGTGGGCCGAAGGGTCTGTACTGTGCTGTAATGTTCTGTGTAGATAAACTGTTTTAATGAGACTAGCAAACAATAAATATAAGCCAAGACTCTGCAGTAGATCCCAGATGTAACTTGAAGTACTGGGAGGGAACTGGAACTTCCAACAAAATTTGTAGTGCCCTTGTTGAATCTACTAGCAAGGTGTACAATCTGTTTCTGGAGCATGAATACTGTCATTTAACAAGGGACTTCCAGATAAAACATTGCACTATCCACATTACAAAACATTTAGTGAACAGAAAGAGGACTCATGGGTCTCAGCCAGTGAGTCTCCTTCGTCATCTAACCCCATCAACACATAACTTCAATGTGGTTCCAATCAAATGGATCCGTGCTTGTTATCCCAAGTACCCATTGTGGTAGCACATTCCATATTATAACCGTTCTCTGAGCAAAGGCATTCCCCTGGGCTTATTATTGTCAATTTTGCATTTTCAGCCCCTCATTCTGGTCTCCCCACAATTCAAATTATCTTCTGCTATGAAATCCTTGGTCAAGTCATTCCTTTATCTTTCTTCATCTGGTGAAATGAGACCTTCCCTATTCAATCTTTCCTGATGTACAACTTCTCAGTTCAGGTATCAAGTCAATATTTTCTCCTTCTCCATTGCTTCTATATCCCTTTCAAAACCGTGCTCAGAGACACAGCACAATAGGAGCAGAGGCTTTGCAGTCTTGTCCACTACTCACCTTCAGCTGTGTAATGCTCATGTCTTTTGGATTGGGAAATATCTGCACGGTCTAAAGATCAATCTGCATGTTTTATTTCCCACCCAACTACACCATGGTAGTTTTGAATTACCTTGTATTAAGGGTGACAACAGTACTTGCCAACTATATTTGAATTCACATTGGAGACGAGGTACATGAAATCCAGCCACATCTGAAGGCATGCATTCAGCTGGCATAGTAATCCTGTGAAATACACACCTCTCTGTTACAAATATGTGGATTGCACATTCTCCACATAAATTTGTTCTAATGGAGCTATTAATAGAATACATCAAAAGGGTATGCTTTAAGGCATTAGATAAAGAAAGTTTTGAGGATTAAATGAAGTTGAGGTTCATGTTAAATTCAAAAAGCAACATGGACCTGTTATGCAGTGAAGCCTCTATCTATGCTATAAATTTTATATAAGTAAAGCAATGCTTTACTTGGAAGCCCCTTGTCTAGATAGGGATTGTATACCCAGCTTGCAGACTTTGTTAAATTCTCTCCTGGGGGTGTTGGTGGCAAGGTCAGCATTTAATGCTCATCTCCTAATTGCACTTAAGAAGGTGGTTGTGAGTTGCCTTCATGAATCACTGTCGTCTTTCCATGAAGATACTCCCACACTGCTGTTAAATAAAGAGTTGTGGAGGTTCAGTACAATGGAGAGGCTTGCTAGGCCATTTCACAGGGTAAGTGCAGCAGTTAGGGTGTTATTGAACTGCAAGTTATCATCATTACTAATGCCAGCAATGAATACTTGAATACTTTATTCAAGATTTCTTTAATTATCTGAACTCCCCAATTTCTGTGGTGGGATTTGAATTTGTGTTGCCAGATGTTTCATCCAGATCTCTGAAATATCAGTCCAGTACTTCAACCTTTTTATCACCATTCTCCTGATTCAACCTCAGCAGAAAATACTTTAAACAATCAGCAGGTCAGGCAGCATCTGTGGAAGGAGAAACAGATAACGGTTGGGGTTCTGGACTGGGAAAGAGAGAAAAACAAGTTAATTTTTAGTAGGAGAGAAGACTGGGGAGGGATGTGCAAAACAAAGGCAATACCTCTGATATGGTGAGTCCAAAATGGGTTGATGACAAGTTACCAGCACATTAAGTTTCTTTAACTGTATTGTGCATGGAGCGGCTATGAACGTGTCCAGCAGGCCATCCTATACAAATAGAATAAGAAAAACTGAGTGAACGTGATGACAGTCAGAAACAGCCAGTTCTGATACAGACAGGAAGAAAGAGAGAGCCACATAAAGTTGAAGAATTCATTGCTGAGTCCAGAGGCTGCAATGTGCACAGACAGAAGGTGAGGTCAGAGGGGGACGGTGTGATAAAGTGGCAGAGAAACAGAAACTCAGGGTCACTCCTACAGAGTGAGTGCAGGTGCCCTGCAAAGCGATCACCCTATCTGCATTCATTGTCTCCATCGCAGAACCTTGCCGCCCTCAAGGTGAGATTTGAGCATCAGAAATTGGTTTCCACCTGATTTTGGATTGTTTGTTGCCTGTGCTCATTTAGATGCCTTGCAAAAATTCTTCAAATGGTCCAAAAGGATGTTGGAAACAGCATCAGGGGATTTTACACCCAGAAACGTGCCCTTACAGGGTTCCCAACAGGTCCAGACACAGATGAATGTAGCTTTTGACATTTCACTATGCACCAACCTGAGAAGGGCATCTGCCCTCGAAGCAATAGCCAAGCAGCAGCAACACACAGTGGAGCTGCCATGGAAGAGAGAGGATACAGGGGAGAAGGAGAGAGCCATTAGACTTAGAGAGAAAGAAATCGGGGCATGATCATTGGTAAGAATAGTGCCAGCAAGGAGGTCCTATGTGCTGGTCGGGCGGAGTGGGGTGCGACCAGCAGATCTGCTGGGACCACAAATGAAGTGCCCTACAGGAGGTGGCTCCAGATGTCTCTCCCAGGTGTGAGAATCCCACTCAACTGAGAAACATACAAATAAATTTCATGTCCTCATCGAAATTGCCAGGGTGAGCTCCACTCCAGACCACTGAAAATATTTTGCTAATTGGATCAAGGATTTATTTATTGATGCCTCATGATTGGTGCAGGTTGACCTGCAAAGCTGCAGTGAGGAATTATTAGGAGTAATCTGCCTAATTATTGGTATGCTGTTTTGTTGATGATCATTGGTATATAGCAACAGTCCTTAACTAAACCAAGGGACCATAATTTTTCACGCTCCGTATGAGAAGCATCTCTCTTTATGTCCCAAACAAACAGTGATCAGCCTTCTCCAGGAGAGTCTCCAGAGACACAACACCTCAGGTGGACCTCCACATGTCCTGTTGCAAGGTTCCCAGCTCACCCTGGCCACAATGATGCCTCCAGTAATGAAATGCTGTTTAAAAATTATCACTACTGAGGCACCACTTCAATGAACTTATTGCTGGAGAAAACACTTCCTGGTAGTGTTAGTCCACTGTGGAATTTGGCAGATGTCTGACCATGACAAAATTTGCATTTTACTTCCAGCGGTTTGGAATAAGTTCTACATCATGAATACAGCTACCAAATTTCTTATTGAAATGTCACATTCCTTTATATTATTACTGATCGCCAGAGTGATTGCAAAATGTTGAATACTTTAATGTGGTATTTTCAAAGCATCAAATGCTGTGTTGTTGCAGATTACATACTTGCAATGATTTTTATTGCTTTTTCTGCCTCTGAAACTGTAAATTAGGAGTCTGCCATGCACTGTTTGTGGCTGGAACTGATATCAAACTCCAGACAGACTTTCTCATCAATGTGTCACTGTTGCGTCACTACTTTCTACTTTGTGTTGTGTTATCACAGCTGGACAGCTGGCTGGGAACTCTTCTGTTGAAATGTACCGCCAGGTCCTCTTGGCAGGATGCCGGTGTGTCGAGCTGGACTGCTGGAAGGGGCGTTCTACTGAAGAAGAACCAGTTATCACTCATGGATTTACAATGACAACTGAAATATTATTCAAGGTGATTTTCTTCCCTTTATTTTGCAAATGTATCCTTGTTATGTTGAGTTTATTCATGTGACATTAAAATGCTGCACATTACAGAAGAGCCTTTTTATCCTGTGGGTTTAAAAGGAGCTGCAGATGGGACTTAATTCATTATTGGGATACACAGTAGCAGTACAGTACACAGTACAGTAGCTTCTATATGCAGGTTTTGTGTGCAACCTTGACTGTTTTCAAAGCACGCAGCAACCCAGCTAATTAAATATGTTGCATGTATAGAATACACAGTTCCAGTTCAGGCTGCAGGGACACAGGATTTTGGTTGTTGGATATTCCACGGAGACACTTGACTCCAGAAGAGAAAAATTGGTGCATGGTTTTAATTGTGTTATTTTGCAAGATCTTAAATATTTTCTTTGACAAGACCTCGTCTCAGACTTCAGTAATATGAGGAAAAGTGGTGATTAAGTAAACATTTCAAGGGTATTGTGAATAACTTAAGGGAATTCAGTGGCTAAATTATGTGACCACTGGATAGTTATTCACCCACTATAAACAAACAGCAATCAAAATACCCAGCACAATAGATAAGAAAATAAGAAAAAGAAGCAGCACTGGGTTATTTGGCCACCCATTCTTTTGCTGCTGTTCAATTTAGATCATAACCTATCTTTTACTTCACTGTCATGTTTCCCGTACAAATTCCATATTCCTAATATCTAAATGTATAATTGTAAGAACAATATCTCTTATTAAAAAGGCAGATATCAAAATAATTAATTATGAGTTTTAATCATACGTGCACCAAATGTATGAAGTATTAGACATAATATCAAGGGAAACTTTTGTGCAAGCACTCCAATGATTCTAACCTGCAGTTTTGATTGACTTCTAAGAATGGCTGCAGGTTAAACCAAATATGTCATTTCTTAGGTAGTCCACTTAAATACACAACGGCCCAGAATAGGCAGTAAGAATTACGGTGTTGCAATCAGTGCTCACCATTACAACAAGTAAGCAGCTTCCAACGTCCACAGATTTGCAGTTAAAAAGAAACTGTAGAAGTTGCTTTCATGGGCTTAGTTGAGAGATTCAGCATATGCCCTCTGAATACTCACAGAAAATTAGGGCTTTTGGTTCAAGTAATTCTGAGTTACTGGAAAAGAATTTCTCCAGGAAGTTCACTTTTATAATATGGAACCACACTCATTCAGATTTTAATATTTTTGAAGACAACTTCAAACACTTTGAAATGTGTTTCTACTTTTCCTTTCAGTCTGTGCTTTCTCTTTCCCTCTCTCACTGAATGATTTTACATTGAATTGAGGACTGCTCAACAGATATCCGACATTTTCATTTTGATAATGTAGTTAGATACAGCAAGGAGATGGAGTACAGCCATTTACAACTAATATGCTTTGGAGTGCAGCCATTTACAACCAACATTGTTCACTCAGATGAGGTGGCCAGTGGTAATATATTCATATCCACCATCAATAGAAAATTAAGAGGGATAAAAGGTGAGGTCAGAATCAGAATTAGAATCAGGTTTATTATCACTGACATACGCAGTGAAATTTGTTGTTTAGCAGCAGCAGAACAGTGCAAGACGTAAAAGTTACTTTAAGTTACAAAAATAAGTAAATAGTGCAAAAGAGGAATAATGAGGTACAGTTCATGGGCCATTCAGAAATCTGATGGCGGAGGGGAAGAAGCTGTTCCTAAAACGGTGAGTGTGGGTCTTCAGGCTCTTGTACCACCTCCCCAATGGTAGGAACGTAAAGAGGGCATGTCCCGGGTGGTGAGGGTCCTTAATGACAGTGAGTGTCCTCAGGTGGACTCAATGCAGGTGGAAAGCAATATGGATAGGTTAAGTGATTAGGCAAAAATGTACCAGATGAAGTACAATACAAAGAGAGACAAAGTTATTCAGCAGAAAAATAAAAAAATAAGAAGTAAAATAGTGCAGAGGCTGGAAAAGTGGAATAAAAACAGAACATGCTGGAAATAGGTCAGGTAATGTGGAGGGAGAAAAGAAGTTAACACCTCAGGATGATAACCTTTCAGTCAAAAGGAGAATATTCTGTAAGCAATGAGACACTCATTAATGTTCGCATTCAATGTCTTTATAAATGGAAGTTAGCGTTGTAGGTAGACCAAAAAAATTTGGAAAACTCCTAAAAATTCTATCACATTGGTCATAGTGTTTTTTAGGCCTTATGTGGTTAAATTAAATCTAAAAATTGATTCCCTCAGCTTGGTGCTGGGGTTACGTCGGCTCCATGTTGGTTCCTGTTCCCCATGTGCACGTATGTCACATGTACAGAGGCTGCCAGACATAAATAGGAGCCACAGACTGTGGGTAATACTTGCTTTGGCAATGCTTCCACCAAATTCAGTTGCACATGCATTTGCTGAAAATGGTGTGGATGGAGAGGGTGGGAGGCAGGGGTGCTACTGAGATGTGAGGATGGTTCTGTGCTGCTTGGAGGGGAGAGATTTAGCTGGTCTATCACCATGGTGTTTTATCCTTTTGGACATAGGTAGGTACAGCACAGGAACAGGCCCTTCGGCCCACTATGTTGCGCCAAACTAATTAAATGCCTAACTAAACTAATCCCTCTGCCTACACATTGTCCATATCCCTCCATTCTCTGCATATTCATGTGCCTCTTAAATGCCTCTATCATATTTGCCTCCTTGACCACTCCTGGCAGTGCATTCCAGGCACACACCGCTCTCTGTGTAATAAAATCTGCCCCACACGTCTCCTTTGAACTTTCCCCCTCTCACCCAGCACCCCCTCCAGTGTTAGACATTTCAATCCTGGGATAAAGATACTGGCTGTCTAATCTAGCTATGCCTCCCATAATATTACAAACTTCT
>JARFYF010000063.1:83977530-83989775 GCA_030265395.1 Rhina ancylostomus
ACACGGATGGCATCAGAGATCAGGGTTGAACCCAGGTCACAATCTGTGAGGCAGCAGCACTAACTACTGCGCCAGCCACATCTCTGCTCTCAAGCAGAAGCTTGGTATCCAACCAGCACTATTGGTGCATCTGTATCCAAGACAGTGAAAATAGAAAATTGTGCAAACACCTCTGCAGGTTGGGCAGCATCTGTGGAAGGAAAATCAGTAAACATTTCTGGTCGAAGACCTTCTGTCAGCTTTTGCAGTTTTTGAGACTTTCAACTTAGGGATCTTGTGCGTGAGGAGTTGTGACCGACACTGCACTTAATACCCTAAACTATTCTGTGCTACTAAATAGGTAAGGGTAGGTATTTGGGTACGGTGACTCGAGGCAAATCATACATGCAGGAATCAGGAAATTGAGCAAGAAGACTTTATGCCAAATTTTCTTCTAAACGGAATGCTTCCAGCACTGAGTTGTACTTTGCGTGGGAGTCTTATTTGAAGGTAGCAACACAGGTTAATACGGTCATGAAAAATTTGCAAGCCAAGCGCTGGGGGTCCTTTCTGGAGGGATAGGATGGAAAAACAGAGCGATTATGTTAAATGAGTACTGAACAGCCTATATTTAACTACACTATGCAGTTTTGGTAACTTTTTAAAAGAAATGCAACAGTCTGAGATGGATGAAAGATCATAAAAATAATTTCAGAACAGATCAAATATCTGGTTTGGAGATGTTTGTTTCCTAACCAGTCTGGTACTCTTGAGAGGGCATTTACCCGTGTAATGTCACCATCAGAACGGTAATGTTATGTGTGGTGTGGGATTGCAGAAATCTATGCTGCAGTAACTTTGCACATTTGGATTTGATTAGGAGTCGCCAGTGTTTTGTTTTGTGGCTGGTGAGAAACGTTCATTAGGGGACCCAATATAGGTATTTGGCGATGTGAAGGAGTTTGGGATAGACAGAGAGAAGCCATTTTCCTTTGTGGGATAAAACAAAGTTAGAGGCTGTGTATAACTGACTGTCACCAATAAGTCTAATATGCAATCCATGGAAAGTACCTGGGGCTTGCTCCCTTAAAAATTAGTTGAAGTAAATAACATATACTGTATATGGGCCATTCCCAGGTTACAAACCCCCAACTTATGGATACCTACACAAATGACAAGCTTTCATAATATGACATTGAAAATTCTGTCGTACACACATATTCATTCCTACAAACAGCAGAACTATTTTCTTCTCTCTTTCCACTTTGGTATATGTTATTTCTTTATCAATCTTGTGTGCATTTGATACCATTCATTAACATACTGGAAGTACGGTTGCCATATCAAGTGATATTTGTGTATTTTCTGACTCGTAAACAAAATTGACTTAAGGATGTCTGTAAAACATGAAACTGTTACCTGGGAACAGCCTGTATATCAGAGTGAGGTGAATAAATGCATGAGTGAGAAAGAAATAGATCAAACATTGATATTTTGGGATAAATCATGGAGCATAAACATGACCAAGTGACCTGCCTCTGCTGCCTTTCATTCTATAGAAAAGCCCAGATTATATGTGTAAAAAATATATTGTTTATCCTGGTGCAATTTCCTGGATTTTTTTTTTGTCAGGATTAAAATATTTGTCTGATTTAAAACCATTTTAAAATGATCTTAAGAGCACAGGATTTGTTTGGAATTTTTCTTTCCCAGCCCCTCTTATGGCAATATCCTTTTATTACTAAATATTTTAAGGTTTGTTTTTTTTTTGCTGTCACATTTTTATTTGCATGTTTTAAAATTTGGGGGTAATTTTCATTTTCGATTAAGTACTTTATAAGACCGCTTTTTTAAAAAAAATGTTACTCATTGTTAGCTAAGTCACAGGGAAGTCGACTGTATTCAAAGCATTTATGTGACCCGAAAGAACAAGGACAGCCAAAAGAAAAGCTCTTTTGAATGCCAGCATTCACAAGACTTTATGGCGACAGTGAAATACAAAGATTACTATGTTGTAGCGATTAACAAATCTGGTTAATATTAATAGGGATGACTACAATGCTATCTAAAGTCTGTCTTCCTTGGTTGAAATTGTATGCAGTGAAGAAGGCAGATTGGAGCCATGGTGCCTTTACCTATTATAAAGATGCCAGCTATGTTTATAAGCCTCAACATGCGTCCCTAGCAATGATTGGGGAAGTTTGCCATCTGTTACTGATACACTTATGGGGAAATTAGAGCGTAGTGACAACTTTGCCAGTACTAGGCAAGTTTTCTGCCAGTTTCAAATTTCATGTTCCAACTAGTTGCATTATCTGTTAATGTGTGATTCATACATGTGCAGCAGGTGACTAATGCATTGTTTAACATACCCAGTGCTTTCATCTCCTGATCAGCATCGGGAACATGACAGAACTGCCAATTTTACTGTACTGCTGTATCTCTGCGCAACAAACCTGTCAGACTTTGTAACTGCTACTTGCTATTTGTATCTTTGCAGCCTGTTTGACTTGATGTTGCCTAATCGCTCATTAATACTTTTGAACTGTGATTACTGCCACAATGTACGAACAGAATCCAATTTGTGCACAACAAGCTCCCACGTGTAGCAATGTGATGATAACCTTTCTATTTTAGAAATGTTGAATGAGGGATGTGTATGTGCTTTCATGCATCGTGGACTTCCGTACGTGAGAGAAAAAGGAATAGTTGGATTTATACTGTGCCTTTCACAGAATCTCAATACCTAAAATTTTCCTCCCATCGTAGGAGTACATCTGAAATTTGGTCATGGCTATGATGTAAGAGGAGACAGCTAACAATGTGGTGGGATCTTGTTCTAGGCTGTGCCACTGGCTAGTGCAGAAGTGCAAAGACAGAAAAAGAACAAACATGGGAATTCTGGTTTCTGATGCACATTTGGAACAAAAAAATGCTTACAATTCACAATAATATATGCCAAGATATTGCGTATACCTTCAGAGAAAGGAATGATAAACAGGATAAGAACTGAGTGTACTACTCTTGAGGGCAGAGTATAACTGTGGCCACATTTCCCTGTTTTGCTACGGGCTGTTTTTTTGTTGTAAATTTGTCCAATATACCTGCAGGGAAATTGGGTCTGTTTTTGAGCTGTTCTCCTATCTATTCCCTTCACAAGTAAATTGCTGGCTGAAGTGACATGTGTTGATGAATCTGTAGCCATTATGGTTGCCAGTCAGTGAGCAGGCCTCCAAAATATCTAACCTTCTGGTGCAGTATATATCTCTCAGCCCATTACATTCAAGCTAAGAGATCAATACTGGCTAAAGAAGGGCATGTTGAGAGCAGCACCAGGTTTAACCTAAAATTGTACTTCTAGATTGGTGGAACTGCAGTGCAGAACTGCATGTATGCTTGATGGTAAAGGCAGCATACAGTAGAGGGGGGTTAAGCAATCTTGCAACCAGTGGATCTGAGCAAAGATCTGCAGCCCTACCCCATCTAGTTACAAATTATGGTGAACATCTAAGGAGAGGAAGAGTCTTCGAAACAACCCTGTTCTCAGTATTCTAGGCACAGACTAGATGTGACTGCCAAACATGTGGCTTAAAAATTCACAGCCATGTTCACCTGGAAGTACTGAGTGTTTGATGCATCTTGGCTTCCTCCTGAGGTCTCCACCTTTAGAGAGGTCAACCTTTAGCTGACTGAATTCACTCCCTGTGTCATCAATAAACTGCTGACTTTGATATGGCAAGGCCCAGGTGATATACCAGCTGTAATACTGAAGGTTTGTGCTCCAGAATTAGCCATGCCTCTAGCCAACCTCCGCAGTTACAACACTGATGTCTGCCTGACCATGTGGACATTATCCAGGTATTAATTGTTTATAAAAAGCAGATGTGTCCGATCCAGTTAACTTCTGACCGAATCAGTATACCCTTCATCATCCAATGATGGAGTATTATTGGCAGTGCTATCAAGTGGCACATACCCACCACTAACTGCTCATTGGTGCTTAGCTTGTATTTCACCAGGATTATTTGAGTCCAGACTTCACCGCAGCCTTAGTTCAAGTGTGCACCAAAGAGCTGAGCGATGTTTGCTGACGGTTGACAATGCTCAGTTCCAGTCACAAGTCTTCATCAAATGAAGCAATCTGTGCCAGCATGCAGCAAGATGTGGACAACATCCTAATGCTGGCTAAAAAGTGGCAATTGATACTTGCCACTTTCAGGCAATGACCATCTCCAGCAAAGGAGAGTCTAACCATTGAATGCTATTGAGTTCCTGTATCATTAACTTCCTGAGTGTTACCATTGACTAGGAATACAAATAGCTACTTCATTTTTTCTTGTTCATCTACTCATTTCTAGACCTCCTGCTGGACTTGTTCAACCAGACATTTGTGTCAGTAGAAAGACAAACCAACATAAGTGGGGAAACTTGTGTTTTAAGTGAGAAAAATGCTGGCATTTGGATTGTTTTTACTGGAAGTGGCTTTTTTGGAACCAAACAACACCAAATACCTCAATTTCATAAGCATTTGTTCCAATGGCTGAGCTTTTATTTTTTAATAATCACTTTGTCACGGAGTCACTTTTTTTAAATTTAAGTCTGCTGAGTCACTTTTTGTCCTTGGCTGTTAATGTCCAAAGAACCACATCAATCTGCAGTTACATAGCATCTTCAACAAAGTAAAATATCCCACTATAGTTTTTATGAGTAGCAGAAGCTAAACTTGAAATAATAGCAAACTCTATTTTTCACAGGATAAATGAGTTTTGGTTCAAAGGTGAATTCTCAATGTTCTGGTTTTACTCTGAGCACCCCACACCCAAGCTTTCTCATGACTTGCTTTTATGATCATAGAATCAGGACCACAACCTGACTGTATCCAAAGTAGTATGGAATGAAACTGCAGTGCAATTTGGTTCTGCACTGATGACTGGATTGCTGTGTGATCGCACCCCCTCTCACTGATCCTTTCATATTTAAACTGCCCAGATATCATCAATATTTACTGCAGTGCAATGTTACCAAGGTCACTTAAAGCTGCCGTTGGCAATTAGAAATAATATCATAGAGATTAAAAAAAACATACAAACTCCAGTTTCCTCTGAGGTATAAATGCTTAATTTAATGTAGTTTATAAATGAGCAAGCTGTTTTGTAAAATGCTTAAAAATGGGTCTTCAAATTACTCCGTGACCAGTCAAATAGAACAATGTAAGATGTACTGTAAAATTGTTGCAAGTTTCAGAGAAGAATGTCTGATATCTATGCAAATTCCATCAAAGATGTAGCATGCTAACCACACTTCATATGCTATGCCCAAAAATATTTTTATCATAATTCACACATTCTTCAATAGAATTCTAATAAAGGATGTGAGAAAACACAATGTACACAATTGTCACATAGAAGTAAACATCAGTAGAGGCATAACTATTCATACTCTTTTTGAAATATTGATTGTGTTCCTTCACTCATTGGGACGGAAAATTGGAAGCATTAAAGAAGTGACCAGGAAAGATGAAATGAAAAGAAACACCATGTGGAGGGATGATGCAAAATTTGTCTGCTGGCAAGGTAAGTGTTAAATTGCACAAAGCATGTAGGCACCATGGTTGGCATGGACTAGTTGGGTCGAAGGGCCTGTGTTAAGTGGATACCTAGACCGTTCTGTATTGCTATATGGCTTAAGTGCAGAAGAGGAAGAGTTACTTAAGTACTTGAGACTCCAATTTCAAAGTGTTTATAGGATCCCTGCAAGTCATCCCTGTGACTCAATTTCTCTGGAAGCAGTTCTTCAATGGCAGATTAAGTGATGACTACTTTTGGTCTTGGAAGGATGCCTTCTCTTGAGCAACTTTAATCGTGGCAGGTTAATTTAAGACTGTATCTAAAACAATTATAACATATGTCCTTACACGCTGCCTGTTGCTTGACTCTGCACCTGAATGACTTAAAAATTGGTTATTGAAATTATTTTGCCCCATTGAAATTCTGGAAATGAATTGCTGAAGGCTTGCCTTGGATTGATTTGGTGGACAATGGCAGCACCTACAGGATGTTTAAAAGCAGACATGCCTTTCATAACTGAATGATTGCCGTTGTAAAAATGCATAGGAAAGAAATTAGTTTTTTCTCAGAATAGAGTTCAATGCAAAACTTAACAAAACTTTTTCCACTTGAACTAATTTGAACATGAAAGATACCAATTCAAAATATATTTCTTAGAATTGGATGGGATGTGGTTGAGAAGATCCAAATTTCAACAATCTGTCTCTGGGTTTAATGGCAGTATGCCAGAGAGGATGCAGCCAGCTCAGTACAAGGAGGCAAACTTAGTTACTTGAAAACTGCAATCTGGTTGGGAAGCCTACACTAGGTTCGAATTCTTAGCTTTTGGGAATACCCCAAGGGCTTGAGGAGGAGAAGACAACTTTGGGGGGGAGGGAAAGCCAAGTGCCCTATAGCATTGCATATAGGCTAGAAGGAATAGTTGTGTCCCAACTTAATTGCTACCAGAATTGATATTTCCTATCCCCAATTTACCTAATATGCCCTTACAGTAGAATCCAGAAACTGGCTACTACCTCCAACTGGATGTCTAACTCTCATTACAAAAGTTTTCCTGTTACAGCTATGATTATATTGCTGAGATAATTGATTTGCTGTGAAGTGCTTTGAGGTTCTGAGGTTGTGAAAGGTTTTGTATTCATGTTAGTTTGTCTTTCTGTCTTCATAGGAAATAGCACTTTTAGCCCCTTGTGCATGTTTTGCTATTTGGTGAGTTCGTATCTGATCTGTGGCTGATTCTTGGAGTTGAAAAAAATAAGTAGAGAAGGCTTTGCTTTCTAAATTCCAGAGTACTTTTCTGATAAATATGTGTTGTCTTCCCTCCAAGGCTGATGTATCATTCCTAAGGTGTGGTATTCTGGGCTGATATGTCAAACCAGGTGGTTCTATTATTTGTAGTCTGGTTCTCTTGTAAAATTAGCATTCCTTATTATTTTGTACATATTCAGGTTTTAATAATTTATGTATACACAGACTCCTGTGTGCCTTTGTCCAGCAGACTTGCGAGCTTCACACCATTTAGAACTGTTTTATACTTTGTATGAAGTGGATGACTATGAATTTTCCTGCATTAAACTCTACTCTGTTAACCTCTCTTAGCAATCCACTTTTTCTGTCTACCATGTTTTCCACCTTCTTTTCGAGTTAATTATTTCATCTGAGGAATAGTGATGATAGTACTCCCCAACAGTGGCAAGTTAGCAGCTGTTTATACCTTGCCCTCTTTATGTATACAGTCCCTTAGTAAAATTCATAACTAGGCTAATTGTTTTAAATTCCAGGGTCTTAAATGAGGCACTTCAGCAAATGCCTTCTGGATGTCCAAATAGATAACATTCATTCAAATTTACCAATCTACTTTGTTAACTCTTCAAAACAACTATCTTCATCCTGTGGTATAATTCCTTTGCATTTGTTTTGGTATGACAATTGACCATTAAGAGCTTGGCTCAAAACAGGCAAGTATTCTCTTGCAAATCAATTCAAATACAATTGTACTCTGACTAAACTGCAGTAATTACCAGAAACAAAAACTGTCATGTTTTCTGCTTTAACTTGAAACATCATGAAAGAACTGGACCTTCTGTAATGAATGATTTGGATCGATTGACTAAATGAGTATTATGGCATTTTAAATAAATACAGGTACAGTTCCTTTAAGCTATCCTTGTTTTTAAGGAATAAAAGAAATGACTTTACTGCTGCAAATGAATGTCAGATTCCTGAAATTTCAAAGCATTAGATTTGAAGTTAAATGAGAGAACACTGCAGAGAAATGGACTCTATTTTAAAGTTCAGACCTGGATGTGGTAAGTGTTTCATACCCATGAAGGAGTTTCTTGGATAGTGCAAAAGTAATCCAAGTGATTGACGCATGTTTTCATGACTTGGTAACTAATGCGCTGAATTCATAACCCACTGGCTAATATGTCAGAGAGCTTTCCTTGCTCTTAATTACTTACTGTCAGAGAAATGGGAATGTCAAAGTATTTCAGTAATAGTGCTCACCCAGATTCAGATTGTTTCTCTGACTATTGTTTAATTGTGCATTTTGATGTTTCTCTGCAGTTTTGTCTGGCATAATTGTGCCAGTTTTGACTTTGGTAAGGGGGAGAGAAAAACACCTTTAATGAATTGCACGTTATGATGTGTCTCAAAATGATCAATTGCTTTACAACTATAATTCTGATTCTTAAAGTTAAACGTATGGCTATCTTAGTAAATGTTTGTATCAAGTCTCTATGAATGTACCAGTTCTCCTTAGATCTTGGAAATCAAATAGTAAAGGCATTGGAGGCAAAGCTGATTTTTAGTGATTCCAGTGAGAGAGTAAGTTGTGCAAAGTGTAAAATGGAAGGCTAGTTCTCAAATGCAGAAGGCCAACTTCACATCATTTGTGTCTTTGTAAAGATTTATGACATCCTTCGTATTGTATATAATTATGCGGCTATGTGTGCTGCAGTGATGGTGGTAGTATTGATGTTTAAAGGAGGAGGAATAAAACTTAACAGTGCTGACATAGCTTGACCCTCAAACGTATGTGATGCGGGCTGTTTGATAAAATTAGAAATTAGAACAGAATCCTAACTGATCAAAAGGTTGGGGGAGGTGGTAAGAGCGAGTGGATAAATTGAAGGAAAATGTTTTATTTTCCAGCTTGGGAAAATTCTCAACTCTGTGTAAAAGAAGCGAACAGAGTTCTGATGCAGTGTCTAGACCCCAAACATCAACTGTCCCTCTGCCTCCACAATGCTGTTTGACCCACTGAGTTCCTCCAGCAGTTGTTTTTTGCTCCAGATTAAAATAGTCGGTTATGTCTCCAAAATAATTCAGTGAATGTTATGTAGTAGTCTTTGTTCTGTATACATGTCTCAATCATTCAGTATTTCACTTTGGTTGTGCATCAGTATACAGTCAGAGTAAATAAACTTTCTTTAGAGTAGCACTGTTTGGAACAATATATTTGAACAAGTGATTGTGGATACTACACCTGCAAAGTGTGCACTAAGGACTGGGGAATTGAGAATTGCAACTCTATGAAGAGGCTTTGACGATTTAAGATGGATTGTAATATAAAAATTGCTGGAAACTCTATTTCAGGCATCACTGGTGGAAAGAAAAAAAATTCATTTTAGTTCAGACCCTTTGTTAGAACTGAGAAAGAGAACGCCAGTTAACTTTGGGTAGCAGGGAAGATGAGGGAATGATGGATAGAACAAAGGTAATATCTCAGAGTGAGATCAAATAAGTTAATGTGGCAGTTGGTAGCAGGTTATACCTCTGTTTGGCTGATGTGTTGGTTGCAGCAGTGCTTTGGAAGAGGTCCTACAGAAAAGACTTTACTCGTAGAATGAGAAGAATTGAGCCAAAAAGTGATTGATGGCAGGTGGAAAAAGTTCTGATGCAAACAAATAATTTGAGTTTGGAAGGCTGGAACATGCCCAGAAGGAAGATGGTGTGTTGTTCCTCAAGTTTGTATTCAGCCTTATTGTAAGAGTGCATGGGGCCACAGACAACTGGAAGCTTGGGGTCATTTCTGAGGACTTAACATGGGTGCTCCACAACTGGTCACCCAATCTGGTTTTGGTTTCCCCAGTGTAGGGGAGAGCACATTATGAACTCTGAATGCAGTGCACTCGATCAGAAGCAAGTGAATTGCTGCTTCATCTGAAAAAAAAATGGTGTGGGTCCCTGGATGGTGGAAGGGATTAAAGGTCAGGTGTGCATCCACTGAAGTTACATGGGAAAGTGCCTTAATTCAGGGAGTGGCTAGTGTGGACATGAGGGAACCAAGGAGTCGTGAAGGAACTTGAACCCTTTTAAGGGGAATACGTGTCTGGTGGTGAAACTATGGTGGATCTGAAGAAAATTAAGGATGATCTGTTGAATCTGGAGACCGATGGGGTGCAAGGTGAGGACTATTCAGTCCAAGAGGAGAGAGGGTGAGGAGAGAGATGCATGAAATAGATGAGGTGTGGCCAAGGGCTCATTCCACTGTGGTGCAGGAAATGAAAGAAGGAAGGCATTTCAGAAGCATCAGTGCAGAATGTCTCATTGTCTGAAATAATGAGACAGAGGGATTGGGTCAATGTTTGAAAGAAGGGTCTTGGGCCTGAAATGTCAACTGTTTCTTTTTCCATGGATTCTGTCTGAATTGTTGAGAATATCCAACATCTTCTGTTTTTATTTCAGATTTCCAGCATCTCCATTTAAAAAAAAATCATTTGTAATCAGAAATACAAGGCTGGAATGCACTTCTTAATTGCATTTATTATTCTGTAAAAGTATGTACGACTTTAATAACCTATTACATTTGTATTACTGCTGCCCTGTGGGGCTTCTGAATTTGTCCACAGCTTAATTCACTTAGTGACGTTCAAAATAATTCCTAATTGACTTCTTTACTTGTGCTGCAGTAATTGCACTCTACATTACTTGTGAAGGACTTTGCAGAAGATTGCCAGGAAAGTCACAAGAATTGTTTGTTCAAGATGAAATACTCTTTTAGTAAATTGTGCAGTGTCAAATTGAGATTAAAGCTGTTACTGAGCCTAGTATGGGAGATTGTTGGAGATATGGGAATTGATCAATTTGCCAGTGGTTTATGTGGAAAATGAAAGGTTGCTTTACTGAAAGTACACAGCAAGTACCAATTGTAAACTTTGCAGCCTTTGGAAGGTTTTCTCTCGTGTTTTTATTTTCAAATTTTGAGCAATTTTCATTGATGTAATCTTTTTTAAAATTCAAATTGGATCACTTTTTAAATATTAGGTGGGTCAGTGAAGAGTAAGTGGCAAATTCTTGTTGCATTGATAGAACAACTGATGTAAATGCTTTTTTCCTAAACCAGTTTGTAATCCCACAAATTTATTATTGTTGAATTTTAATTATACTTGGCTGCAGAAATCATTTCATCACTAATATAACTGATCCTCTTTTAGTTTCATTTGAGGAGATGTGTGTGAAGCACCATAGGTCTGTACGTTTGCTGAGAAGCATGAATGCTATTAAATTAATATTTCATTTGAATTACACTGATCTTTTATAAGTGCCTTCATCTTATTAGACTTTGGAGTTGTGTTCAGAGGGGAACAGTCTGTTTTATGTCCATCCATTCATTAATACCAACGTAATTACTACCTGTACAGAAATAAGAATTCTAAAGTTGGCTGGCAAGAAGTTATGTTCTTTTAGTGCCCTTAAGACCTCAGATGTGGTGTCCCTTATGAGTAGCACACATTTGAGTCAAATTGAGTTGATTCTATATAGGTCAGGACATTTGTATGTGTGCAGTGCAAAATATCCAGTTGATCTATTCAGAGCAGAAAATCATCAGATTGACCAGCATGGAAAATTGACTTGTCATTAGCACTGTCATTATAGAACTCAGCATTCTAGTTAGTGCTCTCACTGAACTTCGCTTAACTTAATACAGGGTAAGCAGCAGAAATGATTCACTATCAGCTTAATTTATAGGGAGCAAAAGTGACTTCAAGATCACTTGCTGGTTGATTTCGTCACGTTTTTGTGATTTTTTTTTTACTTGTTCTTTTCTGTAGGCATTTAAAATTGTGAAAGTTTGCATTGAACAACATGGCAGATTTTGAAGAGCTCTTTACTGTTTTGACAGTTCTGCATAAACCTCTTAATCCTTGATATGGGTGCACGAGCGATCACTTAATATGACATGCAGACATTTAATATGATAGGGAAAATGAGCAGAGGACATGAAGAGCAGGATGAGATGAGGAAGAGAAGGATTCACTCAGTTTCTCATTGTCCACCAGTGAATGGATCCTCAAATGCCATTCACATCCTACTATCTGCACCACCATCCTCAGACACTGCTCATTTTACCACATCCCTAGTACTTACTTAACAATGACCTTCATCACTCAGAGCCAACGTGGTTTACACCTACTCAAACCTGCATCTTGTGATGCCCCTGCACAGCAGCATATCAAACACAAAAGTCACATTGCCTCAGATTGCACAATACTCATAAATACCCTTCACTCTTGTAGAGCCAAGTAATTGCACAACCGAAGCTAAGTGGAGAACAGCATGTCCTTGTATCGTGCCTTTTGCGTAACCATGGACAATGAATTATTTGGATCATTGCTTTGCATCATCGCCATGACTTCAGCAGTGGCCAGGGTCTGCACAAGTAACGGCCAGTACAAGCTTTCCCGAGCTGGG
>JARFYF010000063.1:83995123-84008829 GCA_030265395.1 Rhina ancylostomus
CCCGGGCCACTCAATCTCTCCTCATAGGCTCCTCCTCCCCGCCCCCCCCCCCCCCCAATCTCTGGAATCAACCTGGTGAACTTCCTCTGCACCACCTTCAAAGCCAGTATAGCTTTCCTCAATTAAAACCAGAACTGCACGCAGTACTTCAGGTACGCACTTGCCAGTACCCTGGGATGCATCCCATCAGGACCAGGGGATATATCTACCTTTTATGCCCACTAGTTTGCTCAGTACTACCTCTTTAGTGAAAGCATTCATATTCACTTGACCCTAGCAATCACCATTTATTCAGCTATACGAGTTTAATGCTAAATGTTTGAGTCAAGAGGTTAAAAGAGTTCTTGGTATCTGAGTCAGAAATTATTTAATGGTATGTAAACTTCTTTCCCTTGCTGTTTTCAGCAGAATGTAGAATAATAGGTCAAACATTTACCCAGGCATTTTTACCATTTTATTTTTATTCATGTTATACTTGAAACAACGCTGAGGATGCACAGCCTGCATTTAATCTCCATGCATTGTCAATTGTCATTCAAATTATTATAATAACAAAAGACTAGGCTTTTAAATAGTTTTTTAATTCCCTAGTGGTTTGGCATCATGTGGGAGGCTCAACAGAAGTGAGTTTTGTCTGGTCTGTCCTTTTCTGTTGCCAAACAGATACATATTTTTTCACTTGAATTTTAGATCTTGAACTTTTTATTTTCTTCCAGTATTTAAGCTAGCATCTTGACAGGTTTCACTCACCTGAGAGGTTGGAGAAGATACTTTCAGCTTCTCCTTTATTGATTCTGTGTCTTTTGCCTCACCAAGGAGATTATGTGACTTTGGGTTGGTTCAGAGGTAGCAGGAAAAATTAAGCATTTAATATTGTGATACACTAGTTATGATGTGGCGAGGCATTGAGGGGCCATTTTGGCTCTACCTCAATCAAATTTGCTTGTTCTCAATTTTTGTCCTTAAAATGTCTGAAAATGTACTTACCCGAGCAGCGTTGGACAGAAGCTATGAGGTGAGATCAATTTAAAAATGCTTGATTAGAAAGCAGAAACTTTCTGTTCGTTTAGGTTGTATTAGAATTTAAGTTGGGTTTCAATTCCTCCAATAATGAGGTAGTCGATATCTGCATGCAACAAGAACTGAATGACGTTCAAGTATGGGCTGATAATTCTTGAGCAAATTCTATGACCTACAAATGCCAATAAGTGAATAATATTCTTAAGATTTAATAGCATTGCTATTGTTGAATTGCTGTTGACCAGAACCTAATTTAGTCACATATATACCGTTCAGCAAGAATGGGTCAGAGCGTGGATGCATGACTCTTCTCCTGACTCCCCAAAGTTATTCTGCCACTTACAAGGCACATCAAGGGTTTGATGAAACACTCGCTACTTGTTTTGTAAGTTCAGTTCTGTCAATGTTGAAGCTTGGAGCTGTCCTTGGCAAGAGCAGCTTACTTTATTGGCATTTCATCCAGCAAACTGTACATCAACGTTCTCGGTCGTTGGCGCACCTTAGTGCAGTGTGCACCAACCACAAAATACACTGTCCCAATTACACATTCCAAGCTTGTGACCTTTTGCACCAAGATCAGGGGCATTTGGTAACTGCCCCTCCTGGGCACATGTCAATCTAACACAGAAAAAGATAATTGCTCTTTTATCATTTAGGAGTCTAAATCCTAATGCATCTCCTACCCAACAACACGAGGCATACCTTCACCCTAAGGTCTGCTGCTTTAAAGCAGGCGGTTTGCTACTGCCTTGATGAGGGCAATTAGGGACGGGCAGTCAATGCTGGCCTTGCCTGTGATTCTTTCATCCCACAACTGAATGCAAAAAGAAAGTACAAATTCAATTTTCAGCTTTATTTTTTTTGATTTAATAAGCCAAATCACAATGGAAAATTAATTTGCATTTTGGATCAAAAATATTTTTCTTTGAACTGTTGTCTTTTTGAAATCTAACTACATTTTTGAAATGCATGCCTATAGATGGGTGCAATATCCTTTCCAGGTAGGATTGTAAGCATGTATGAGCATTTTGTAATTATTGATGGAGGGGATTTAAAGTTAATGCTTTTAGTGAAACTCTTGTTGAAGGAATGTAACATCAGAAGGCCTGCACCACCTTGTGGAACCAGGGGGGAGAAGCCCTGCTTTGCTGCATGCCACAATGTAAATTAAATGGGAGACGTGGGGACCCACTATTGCTGGCATGCCAGCTGATTGTGTGCGAGGTGCAAACCACTTTCACTGTTGCCTTAAAATGGTCAAGTTCTTGTGTAGATTTGAGCAAAGTATGTTTTTGTAAGCTTTACTGGAGTGACACCCTGAATCAAGCCCAGCTAGCTGCTGAGCACATATGGGTTGGGGTGGAGGGTGAGAGGGGAGTGGGGTACTAGTCCTTTCCCATCTTTTGAGGTGAAACAGCCTGGTTTCAGAGGAGACATGGAAGTCTCCCTGTTGGTTTGGATTGTATAAAAATGTATTATATTTTCAACAATAAATCATTACCCTTTGTGGAATGTGCAATACTTTTTTTTCAAATAATTTAGTTACTCAAGCACAAGGTTAGAAATTCCAGTCTGCAAGTTTATTCATACTTTTTTCCACAACTGTTCAGAGGTTAGTGTACCAAATATGGGCACAAAATGACAAGATCCTCCGGAATTGTATAAAAGTATAACAGTTGTAGTAATGTGTCTTACTGAACACTTATTAATGAGTCAATTCAGAATATATAAAAATAATTTGTTTAAAGTATAATGTTTCTTTTTGAGCAGCATTGGATAAGGAAAAGATAAACATTTTTGTTCACCACCTTAAGCACAGTTGTCTCGTGGTTTGGTTTTAGTGGTTAGAACGATTATCCAAAGATTTGTTAGAAATGTGGACATTATTGACTCAGTTGCTTCTCTGGATGTTTTATGACACATCTGACATGAAAAGCCTCAACTTGTATGTCGCATTATTAGTCAGTTCAGTGGTCTCTTGAGAAAAATGAAGTGCTCCTGCAATAGATTTTAAAGGGCAGATTGATGTGATGTGCTTTATGATTTGTGACCCATGACCACAATTGGATTTTAAGCAATCTCTCATTTTCCATTTGTGGAGCACATGGCTACACCATGGCATGTGGGAATCATGTTTTGAGATCTCCACTATCATGAAGGGAAAGTGAAGCTAGGGACCTCTACTGTAGAGCTAGTTTTAAGGTATTTGAGGTATTCATTCCACACAGTGGATGCATCCCACATTTCTCCCAGATAAATAATGGAATTGAACCCACAGCATAGATATTGGCAGCACGGGCTTTCCTGTGCAGCAGCTGGGAATCACCAACAAAAACTCTGGGTTCAGCATTTAATTTTCCTGTGTTAGAGTGGTGGCTGCTGACGGCTTCAATTACTCCCTGGACAAATTCCATGGCTTGATGGCTGCACAGAATTTTAAATGCATATATCAGTGTTCTTGAGGATGAAATGCAACTCCCTTTTTTTTCCATGATGGATGACTAGTAATTGCGAGCAAATATGGGTCACCATGTCAACATAAACCGAGTTCCCTCTGTGATCATTTGGCTGTTGCTCTTGGCTCTCTCCATTAAACAATGTGCAATAGCAATTTCAGGCTGCCAGCTACCAAGGCTTCTGTTTCTACCTCTTTCTCAACATGAGGGATGCTCCTTAAAATGAAATGTTTCTTTGACAAGTTTTAGGAAATTTGACTGGAAGCCCCCTTTGTTGTTCTGTGGAAATTTTTGTTCTGTATTGCTGCTGTGAAGCTCCTTTTGGACACTTTGGTGCACATAGCTGCTTTTTGAGCATACATTATCATTGGTCATATTATCAATTTTGTATTATTCCTGATGGTGCTGCTGTTTATGTTGTAGCTTCAGTGGGTTAGTATGGGACTAAATGGATTCCTACATTTCTATGATTACATTCTAATCAGTAAAACTTCATTATTATTCAGAATATTTATTTTCTAGACTAAACAAAATGATTCATTACATAAACTGTGTTTGGGACTAAACCACAAAGAAATCGTTTTGGGATTAATGTTATGTATACTTAGAGCAAAGTAAGTTCCGTGATAAGTGGGATTACTATTTACAGTTAATAGCACTGGCAATGCACTTGCAAGTTGGTTGCCTTTAATTTATTGGTTGAGCTCTTCAGTTTTGGTTGAAGATTAATCATAGAAGTGAAAGCAATTTTCCACTGGCAGCTGATCATCATGGTTTTCATAACTCAATTGTAAAGTAGGATTATTGTTGGGAACATGGCATTGGGGGAACTGAAATGTTGCAAAATGATTGTCTCCATCCTCGCAGGCTCTTAAGTGGCAATCTGTCACTTCACTACTATGGCAGCCTTGGTCAAAGAGAGCAAGGTGAATTGTAATAACATAAGAATGGAAGTAGGAGTAGGCTAAGCCTGGTGTGCCATTCAGTAACATCATGGCTGATCTAGTATTGGCCACAGTACTACTTTTCCAATGTACTTTGATTCCCTTGTAATTAAATGGCTTTCACTTTCTGCCTTGGACGTGATCAATGCCTGCACAACCTACAGCTCTTCAGAGAATTCCAAAGGTTCTCACGCTGCTGAGAGAAGAAATGCCTCCTCACTTCTGTCTTGGCGACTTCTGTATTCTGAAACCATTCCCCCATGATGGGGAGCATCTTGGCAGTCACCCCTGTCAGACTCCTCAGAATCTTGATTTCAACAAGATTGCCTCTTAATCTAAACTCCAGTAAGTATAGAACCAAATGGCTCAACCTCTCCACATGTCAACCACTTCATCACAGAATCAACAAAGTGAACCTTCTGTGTTGCCTCCCATGCACGCACATCCTTAAGTTCAGAGCCCAAAAATGTACAAAGTACTTCAGATTCAATGTCACCTGTGTCCTGTAAAATCGCATCAAACTTTCCTGCTTGTATTCTCCAAATCCTTTGTAATATTACCATTCCACTAACTTTCCTACTTGCTCGCTCTGCCTACTTGCCAACAATTGTATTTTATGTATTAGGAACTGCAGATATCTTTGTAATTTTTGCAATCTCAACTTAATGAATCATTTGATTTACCATTCTTCTTTCAAAGGTGGATTACCTCTCATTTTCCCATATTAAACTCCACTAGATGAAACTGTCTGTAACCCATTGAAAGCTCTTGGTGTTCTCCTTGCAACCTGCTAACCCATCTAACTTTGTATCATCAACAAAACTGGCTGCATTGCACTCTGCCTTTATCCAACATAACAGGTGAATAACTGAGACCCCTACCGATACTTGTGCACGTCATGAGTTAATGACTGCTAATATGCAAATGACCCATTTATCCCAACTCTATTTTGTGTTAGCTACCCCAATCTCTATCAGTATATTTACTTCCCCTCCCTCTCCAAGCTTGTGTATTGTTGTGCAGTAAACTTTGTTAACGTAACTTACTAAATGCCTTTGGAAATTTAAATACGTTACCAACTTCCCCTTTATCCAACCTGTTTGTGACATTTTCAAATAACATGGTTTCCCTTTTCATAAAGCCATATTGAGTTGCTTAATTATTCCTCGGATTTTACTAAATGCCCTGCGAATACCTCAATGATGGTATTTAGCTTTTTCACGATGGCTTACTAGCTTATAGTTTTTTTACTTTCTCCTTCCCTTAAGGGG
The DNA here is from genome assembly GCA_030265395.1 of Rhina ancylostomus. Lineage (NCBI taxonomy): Eukaryota > Metazoa > Chordata > Chondrichthyes > Rhinopristiformes > Rhinidae > Rhina > Rhina ancylostomus. The sequence continues at coordinate 84,000,815 of JARFYF010000063.1, forward strand.
TGGGTACAAGAAATACATTGAAATAAAATCTGAAAAAGTATGAAACAGAGTTTGCTATTATGATGGAGGAAATAATGACTGGTAAACTGTCAATCTGACTACACCTTGGATTGGGTGAAATACAAATACATGTTATGATACCAGCAATAAAAGAGTTAAATTCTGAGTAGAAGATGCATTGCTTGTAGTCTCTAAACTATAAAATACTGAGGGATTTTATCATTCAAATGTTTAAGATAAAAGAATTCAATAACATTTGAAGCAATATTTATTATGGGTCTAACTGCAGGCTTAAATTAAGAGGCAGGGCGTTCAAATGCCACGTAAGGAAGCACTCTTCACGTGCCACAGTAGTGGTATTGTAGAACTGCTTTGCACACTGCTTGTGACTCTTCCTTTTTTCCAAAAATCGGGCTAAAAGTGAATTGAAAATTTTAAAAATCGCATGGATTATTAAACAAGGTTTGCAGAACTAAAGTGGGTTAATAAGATCACTGGTGATTCAGAAGAATGACAGGACAAGTTTGAGGTTCTATTTTGCAACTTACAAGTTTCTTCGCAGAAAAAGAATATTACTGATTATGTTGATGTGTTCGCAAACAAGGGTTCCCTCAATCAGTCATCAGTGAAAAGCTTGTTTAGATGAAATTACCTAGCTTCACCTCTCTACTTGCATTAAATTAAAGATGGCGTGGCCTTTGCACTTGTCAGTTTTGAAAGGATGTAAATCAGCAAGCAATATTTTAGATGCATTAAGGTTTGTGCTCCAGGCTTTTAAAATAATTCATATACTGCATGTTGTATTTTTCCTTGCTGAGACCTGCATTATACCTTGTATAACCTGGAAGGATTGTGTTTGGCTTTAGAATCAATTGGATGAAGAAGAAAAAAATGACCTCAATGACATTCTTGTGAACTTGTTGACTGCAGTCTCCTGTGCAATGTCAGTGTAGGCAAGAATGAGTTGCAGATGTGATTACATGATACCCTAGTCTTTTTTTATTATTGTCTTTTCGAAGCTGTTCACCCAGATAAATCCCTATCCGCAAAACCAGCCATATCTTTGGTCTTAAATGCAGATGTGCACCAATTACATCTGTTTGACGATTAATGGATGTGCAAAGGATTTTCAGTTTTAACAGGGTGAATCATTTTTTTCTTTTCTGCATTTTTATTGCTCAAAGTCATAGTCATATGTCACAGAAATGGGCCCTTTGGGCTAACTTGTTCATGCCAATCATGCTGCCTATCTACACTAATCCTATTCATCTGCATTAGGCACATATAGCCGTACTCTGCTCCTGTATGAATACCTCTCCAAATGCCTTTTTAACGTTGGCAGAGGCAGATACAATTACACTTTCTCTGGCAGCTTGTTCCATAGAATCACCACCCTGTAAGTGGAAAAACTTGCCACTCGGATCTCCTTTCAAATTTCTCCCCCCTCCCCTTAAACCCATGCCCTCTAGGTGTAGAATCCCCCACCGTAGGAAATAGGCTCTGACTATCTATGCCCTTCATAATTTTTGAAACCCCTATAAGGTTACCCCTGCAATGTTTTATTGAGATTAAACCCAGCCTATCCAATCTCTTCTTTATAACTACAGTCCTTTATTCCAGGCAACATCCTGGTATATCTCTTCTGTACTTTTTCTAATTGTGCTATATCCTTCCTGTAGTGTAGTGACCAGAACTGTACGTAATATTCCAATTGCAGCCTGACCAATGTTTTGTACAGCTGCAATGCAACATCCCAAGTCTGAATGCAACTGAATGCCTCCTTTACTTGTTTTATCACCATTTTCAGGGAGGTATGAACTTGCATCCCCAATGTTCCCCTGTACAGCACACCCGGTGACCCTACCAGTGACTGAATTTGTCCTGTTAGTATTTGACATCCCAAAATGCATCAACTCGCATTTGTCTGGATTAAATTCAGTCTGCCACTGCTCCACCCAACTTTCTAACTGATCTGTGTCCATTCACGACCTCCATCACTCCGTATGGTTCCACCAGTTTTTGTGTCGTCAGCAAACTTGGTAATCAGTGCATCTACATTTTCATCCAAGTCAGATGTATGTGACAGACAACAATGGTCCCTGTGGTACACCACTGGTTACAGACTTTCAGTCAGAAAAACACCCCTCGACCTCTACCCTCTGCCTCCTTGCAAAAAGAGTACCATTTAGGTGGCAAGGATACATCATCAAAAATGGCAATTTTTTTCTTGAATTCAATGTTCTTTAAACTTGCTGTGTCTGCAGACTAAAACGATAGATAAGTTCACTGGAACGCCTTCCTTCATTTGGAAGGAGTAAATATTGGGTGATTTTTTTTGTAGTTGCCCAGTTTACATAATGACTTTACACCATTTATCCACTTGCTGTTATGTTTCATTGAGATTAGGAGGCAACCTGACCACATGAAATTGAATATGACATTTGCTGCTTTTTTGGGCTACTATGCCTAGTGCATATAAATTACAGTTTGAATCTTTAATTTCCATATTATTAGTTTTAAAGAAAGCATTTAGCCCATAGTTGTGCTCTGAGGGTGCGATCATTATGCTTGTTTTAACATTTGGTCAGCTGATGCTGATATTCTCAGGAAATTCTGGTTGAAGTTGTTACTGAGTGATCATTGTAGGAAGTGGCACCGTTTAATGTAACTTTGATTTGAGAAGATTCCAGCTCATTTGATACACGATTAGGCCAATATGTCAGTATCAATATCTGCTGAAGGGTTTAGCTTGTGTGATGAATTCCATGTTTATTCACTGCTACTATTGATCTGTCATTTCATGATGTACTTGTCTTTGAAATATGATGTTTTAAGTTCACAAAGCTACAGAATAGTTGTATTATTTCCCGTGGTTTTTCAGAACAAAGTGTAATGAAGCTTAGAACTCCAGCCATGCCTACTGAAGGCAGGGCCAATCAATGTCACAGCTTCAACAAGTTTGGTTGTGGCAGGCAAACAAGGGATGATATGTACTCGCCAAGATCAGGAATATTTCTGTACTTAACACTCAGAGTGCATCAACAATGGAAATGAAGGAATGCAAGCACTGAAAGAACATGTGTGGAGAATTTTGTTTTCCTCTCCTGGGTGTGAAACACAATAATGACCATTTCCAGACAAGATTTTGAACTCTTTGCAAATTCACAAGTTTCATGTCAAGCATGCAAGGGATGAGGTCGTTCCCCATTCAATGGTCCCTTTGGAACATAGCAGGAGAACTTAAATTGTCTTAGCATGCCCATTGGTGGGCACTCCCAGCACAATGTGTTCTTATAGAGCCATCAAAAGCAAACTAATTACTCACCTATACCCTTGATCCTCTAGTACACTGAAATGGCTGCTGACCTCAGGCACTCCTCTGCCCTCTGACTCTCTAATTTCCCATGATCCTCTTCGCTCTTGACTCTCTCCTTCCCCAAGTTATTGCCTGTCCTGTTTTATATTCTCCTGCATACTTCTGTGCCTCATCCAAAAAAACACCCTGATGTTCCTGGGACCTTTGTTTCCTTCAACTAAAATTTGTCCTCCATCCTCATTGGTTTTGACCTGCTATCATTTGCACCCCCTCTCCCAATCAAAAGAGAAAACCACTGCCAGTTTCCCATTCCTAATCCCAAACCACTGCTGGCCATGGTCCTTGTCCTGTGCCCTACCAAGCCTGGTCTTGGGTAAGGAAGAGCTGGGTCTCGGGGAAGGAAGAGCTGGGCAGCACAGTTTCAGCTATGACAATATTCGGTGGCTATTCTGTTGTGCCTGAGGCCCTCATGGAAACTTTTCTCTGTCAACACCAAAATGTTCATTGATGTTCTACTGCTGTGCCAATCTAGCCTGTACCAATGGGTAGACTGCAATTTCCAGGCATTTGGCAGCAAGATATTAAGGGGATGAGCAGGTATGAATTGTGCAAAAGCAGAGAGAAACATTGAGTAATCTAAACTAATTGTGTTGTCCTGTACAAAAGGAAAGAGAAAATGTGTCATCACCATTGACGAAAGCTCTTCAGTTTTGAAAGAAGCCTATATGATCCAGCTGCTATTTGAGTACTGATTTCATAGGAAAACTGACATCTAAGGATTAGATACCCAATTAGATGCTGGAATATGTCTTGCATTGTTGCCATGCTAAGAAGTTGTCTGGAGATAGGGTGAAGTCATAGTCATACAGCATGGAAACAGGCCCTTCGGCCCAATTCATCCATGCTGACCAAGATGCCCTCTCCAAGCTAGTCCCATTTGCCATTGTTTAGCCCATAATCTTCTCAGGCTTTCCAATCCATGTCCAACTGTCTTTTAAAAGTTGTTGTTGTACCTGCCTCAACCACTTCCTCTGGCAGCTGATTCCATATACTGTAGATACCACCCTTTGTGCAAAATTACATTCTGCTTACTCAACAAATTTTTTGGATTTCTCCCAGTCAAGTTTAAATTGCAGCATATGTAAAACTGTCATGTAGTGCGCAGTCCACATGATTACTAAATGTTACAGCCTGCATTGCAGCATATTTGGAGCTTTTGGCAGTTGGAATTCTCGACAGAACAGACAGTGGAATGTCTCAAGTATGCATTAAACCAATTTATTGGAGTTGGTGTCAAAACTGGAAGAACTGCCTCATTGTTGAACAAAAACCTGTGATGATCATAACCTGTTTTACTAACAAGAGCAAACTATCAGAAATGGTGGAATAGTAGTATACAGTCAGAAAATGTATGCCTGGGAGTCCTTGATGAATACTCCCAGGCCTTTGAATTCAAGTGAGGTTAGGTTGACCATAAGTAAGGGTATTGCCAATTTTTATCCACTCCCTCTGACAGTTGACTAAATCGTAATCCTTATGAAATGAAGTCCATGGGAATTGAGAAGAGAACTTCACGGGCTGATATCATAGCTCTTACAAAAATGTTTAATTATTGAGGTCAATTATTAATTATGTTTGATTATTGGTGGCCTCAGGAGTTCCCCAGGTCACTGCTCTAGGACAAGCCATCTTCATCTCCCCACAGTATGATGAGAAGTAGGGATGTTTGTTGATGCATCCAGTGTTCAGCTTCTCCACATGATGAATTACACAATATCCTTGTTGTAAATGCATCCACATACTTCAGATTCACTCTGGAGGCACCAAAATATCACGATTGTCTACCTCTCTCTGTGAGGTCAATCTGGGATGTATTTGGAAGTGGGGTCCAGAGCGTGGGTGGGGTATGTGGCCAGAGCAGAAGCTGAAACTTGCATACAACATAGTATATCGATGGAGGGGTCATTTGCAGTAGTCTTGTCCACATTTTTTTTCTTGGATGTGAGGATTCCAGTCTTCTGCCCCCTTGCAAATAAGCCATGTCGTCCACGCCTGGATGCAGTTAGGTCTGGACAACAAGCTTGAATTGAGAAAAGCCAAGAAATGATCGTGCCAAGCAAATATCATTTGATCATTTCCAACAATGAAGATCATCTACCTTCCCGTAATGTCCAAAGGCAATTGAGTTAACTTCACTCCCAACAAAATCCCAGTGTCATAATTAATTACTTTTACCAAGTGACTTCTGCGGTTGAAGTAGGCATTAAATTGCCAACTTGATAGCAATTGGAAATGTTTGTCTTCTGAATGATTTAAAGATGATATAAAGCTATGTTCGCTAGTGTTGCCAATAGTAATTTCTGTGCAAGGACTATGTGAATTGAGTTGCATTTTGCCTAGGTTGCTGATGAAGTGCAACACGATTTCTAATGGAATCTGATGTAATATTTATATTTGGACATTACCATATACACTGTGCATATGGTAATGAAAAAGCAGCTGTATTTTGGAATTTAATTCATCAATGCTTAAAAAATGTAAAGCTATCTGAATGTTATCAACTGAGATTTTCCCTTGGGAAACTAAACTGGTTATTGCTTCAGCCATCTTCAACCTATGGTTTCATAATTGTCTTTCTCTGCTCACAGCTGAGAACTATAAAAAGTTTGAAGTAACAAAAGGTAATCTTTTCAATTACCCTACTGATCCTAACCTTCAATGCCCCTCCATAAGGATTTGTTGCAGAAATTCTTTCTGATGTTCTATAGGACTACTGCAGGAATGCTACTATTTATAGCTATAATTTTTATATAAATTGTCAAACCCTGGAGGACAAGAGATTTTAAAATAAATTTTACATTAGGTAAACTTGAGATTGGGTGTAAAAGGTTTCATAACCATGATATAAAATAAAAGGAGCTAATTAAAATGTAGCATTAACCTTTTTAATCTGTCTCAGGTTTTTCCAGGCAGTTGATTCATATTTTATAAAGTTGTTCTGCTGCCAATCTCTCAAAAATGCAGATAATCATTCAGAATGTTTTTAGACCTTGATCTAGAAACTACATTTAACAAAACTGCTGTATAAACAAATGTTTAATTTCATTTGTTTGCATATGTTAACCAGATATATTAACCAGACTAAAATAAATGGGTTAATATTTCTGTTAAAATAACTGAAGGATAGTGAATATGAAGATTTATAAGTTGTTTATCTTCGAGGCCTGTTTCTAGTCATATTAATTCACTATTTTGAATGTGAATCTTATAAGAAGCATTTATACAGTGCCTTTCTTAACCTTTAGTTGCAAGGTGCATTGGGGCATCCATTGAAGTACTCTCATAATTACAGTATAATCACCCTTGTAAGAATACGTGGCACAACAGTCTTGTCAGCAATAATAAGGTGGCCTATGATGTGTTAATGTTGGCTTTGGGATTTTGATTTAACTCTTTAGTAATATAGCACTTTCAACAATGCCGCACTTGAGTAATACTGTGCTGAAGCTTTAGTCTTGATTTTGTGATCATATAGGACTTGAGCCCGTAAGCTTTTTAATTTAATGTGTTTTCTTTTTATTCTAAAAGTACGCAATGTAGTATGGTTTACACAGTTGACTAGGGTTATTAATTGCACAAAGAAACCAAGGAGATTCCATGTCTAAAGCAGCACCATTAGCTGCTTGTTAGACTGTGTACTGATATCCTTAACATAAATATTGATAATCAATGCCACAGTTTTATGCAGAAGTAAGCCATATCTTTTGGATCTAATTTGTTTTATCTCCATTCAGTCTTTTATTTCTGTTTAATGTTTTGAATTGTCTTGAGCTCCTCTTGGGTGAGGGTCTGTTGTTTGCAAATTTCATTGAAGAAATAATCAGTTCCTAATGAATATTGATGAAATTGATATTACTTATCAACAGCTTTTTGGTTCTTGATTTTTCTATTTAAAATCCCATTGTTATGGTGGGATATGGCCCTTGGGTTATTAGTTCAGTCTTATTTTCTGATTCAACAACCTAAACACCAGACTGCAGTGCCCTAAATGAAATATGCTGGAAATGCTATCTCCAGTCTCTCCTATTCAGGTTTCCATTATTTGCAGTATTTTGCTTTAGTACAACTGTACATTTTGTGCTGGTTGTCCCTTAGGGATGTTGCAACTTTGGTTTCTGTTCCATTATCTGGGTCATCTGAGAATGCCACATCACTTTATTGATTGCCTCTCATGGCTTCCCTGTATGCAGTCATTGATTTTTGCTGTGTATTTGCCAACTCTGACTCCAATCCACTTGGGTTTTCCTGATTTTTTTTTCTATATATACGTATATAATGGGTTGACAGAACACTACTGTTAAAACATCTTTCTGTTCTTGCCAACTTTTCATAATGCAAAGTGTGGTTTTACTGTGTTCTTTTGAGGCAAATCCCTCAAAGCAGCTTAGCTTTCCTGACATTAAATTCAGAGAAGTGGATTGCTAGCTCCTATAGGATCAACATTTAAATGTTCACTCTTAAGACGTGGGCATCACTGTCAAAGCTCTTGTTTATTGTCGAAAACCATTTTCTCTTGAGGAGGTTATCTTAAATTGCTTCAGTCTGGACGGTGTAAGTGCTTCTCCATTGGTTTTTGGAAGATTTGAGCCAGTGGTGGTGAAGGTGTTGAAACAACTGTCCAAGTCAGTATGATGCAGAG
>JARFYF010000063.1:84093884-84105266 GCA_030265395.1 Rhina ancylostomus
GCTTCCACATCCTTCCTATAATGAGGTGACCAGAACTGAACATAATACTCCAAGTGTGGTCTGACCAGAGTTCTATAGAGCTGCAACATCACCTGGTGGCTCTGTTACTTGAACTTGCCAAAAGTAAGTGTAGATTAACAATGGCTTTAAAGCCAATCTCTATTTCCACTCTTGAATTAAAATAAAACTTATTTTATTGAATGTCAGATGATGTTTTTGAAGTGTAACACTGAAATATTTGATTCTATGCAAGGCTTGTAATTATGCACTTTCTTTTTTGGAGAAGTCTACACACAGTTCATTTTCAATGAATCTTGTTTTGAATTTTTATTTTACAGAAAAATACAACCCATGACACATTTGACAAAGTAGAACGTATTTGTCCAAGCATAGAACATTTTTAGGTAAGCACCTTTTTTTTCAAAACTTAGAAATTATCAAAGGGATAACAATTTTCAAGCATCTGTCCTTAACTTTAACAGAAGGTGCTGGAAACACTCAGCAGGTCAGGTAGAACTGATGAAGGATGTTCAACCTGAAATGTTTACTAATTTCCACAGGTACAGCCTGACCTGTTGGGTGTTTTTTTTTAAAAGCATTTTCTGTTTTTGTTTCAGGACTCCATCATCAACTTTGCTTTTGATTGTCCTTAACTATTATTGCTGCCTGTAACGCTGCTGCTACTGTACATTGCTCTTGTGGTACTGGACTGTTGAGTTCTTACTTGTGTGTTTTAGCTACTTGTTAGCATCTGGTGTTTGGAAAATCCTTGGGGTATGTCAGCCTGAAATGAGCAATAGCTCTGTGTATACATGATGCCCTCAACGACAACAAGGCTCAACAAAGTGCTATTCCAAGTTCCCAGGGGTGATCTTGCATGCTTCCCCCCTGCTCCCCAACACCTTCCCCAGACTTGGGTTGGTGTCCAGCTGCAGAAGAGCCCAGGAAGCAAGTTATTTGTACATATTTATTGTGATGGGGGGAGTTTCTTTTACCATCTCATGAAAATTTTTCTGTGTATCCGCCTGGGATGAAGGTTCTCGCGTAACGTCACAGTTGGAAGATTATGGTCCTGAACTTGGTAACTGAATTTCCCTGGAAGGTTGTAGAGGTGAAATATAATCAGGAAGTCCAGACTCTAATAGAGAGAAGTTTTATTGCGCAGTACTGATTAATTAGGGGAATAACTCAGAAAGTCTCTGAGACTGTTCCGCCCAAGCACAGTTTCCCCCTGTTTACGTACTTTTAATGTAGATACAGGATCAAACAAAACAAATATCTTCTGCTTATTCAATCATTTCCCCACAGGTGTCAATTTAATGTATCTGCTCTTCTTCCTTTATTGTATCAATTGATCCTGTCCTCATCTCATCTGCCTTTGGTATTGCAAGGTTAGTGTTAATCAGATTAATTTTACAATACTTCATCAAGTATTCCACAATGGTTTTGAGAGACATTTCAGATTTAATTAACAGAGGTTCTTGCAAGCCTCCCTTTCTTTCCCAGCACAATATACCTCAAGGTGCAGCCATACCCAAGGACAAATAGCAATCACTTCTGTTTCCACCCTTAACCCTCGGGTCTAACTATTAGTTTTGCTAATACCTACTTCGCCTTATTCCATTTTACAAGGTCTACCAGGACAAATCAATTAGGGGTTTTGAGGGTTTGTATTGCTTCCAATAAAACCAATGTAGAACTGTACTAACTTTTGGGCTTCTGGAATTAAAGTCCCAATCATAACTTTCAGACCTAATTGTGAATTGGCTCTGACTCCAAGAAAGTAGTTTTGCATGGCATTCATTAACCTCCTGCGTAAAACGAGCTGTACTCTGAAAAGCAGCCAAGTCCAGTAGAGGTTCATTTGGATCAGTGTGAATTGTACACTACTTACCATATTGAAAGCCAAGCTAAAACAGTGTTTTTTGTGCCCTGTTCTTTGATGGTTGTTTGAAATAGTGCTGGATTATGATAATCTTCACTCTTTTAATGTAGCAGTCAAATAGGCAGTTAAAAGCTATAATGAAACTCTTTCAACAGAGCAGTTTTAAAATTAAATTATTGTATTTGACTCATCAATATTCTGTTATAGCAAATGGACATAAGCAGCAACAAGCATTCTTTAATCGCAACTGCTGCAACAACCTTAAAATACTAGAGAGTAACCTGTAATGGCAAGTTCACTGAAATGATCTTTAAATTGTAAGTTTGCTCATCTTTATTTCTGTAAAATAAATACGCCAACAGTAATCTGGCAGTTTACCCTCCTCCCCTATTTCAACAGGCATGCCAGAGGGGAGATGTGTATCATTTCAAATTCACTAGTTCTATTGAACGGAAATTAAAATCTTGTGAAATTGGGTTTGAACTTGTGTGTTCCAATGAAAGTTTCTTTCATAGCCATGATTGTAAAATTTTAATTAAATGCATCTTTCAAAGCTATATTATGAGATGTTGAAGTGCATTGTCCCTTTCAAGCAATTCCCCTTGAAGATAAGCAGATGTCCTTTGGTGGGCTGTGCAAGTTGCTGGAGTGATTTTTAGCGGAACAGGTTGCCTGCGTATCAGCAAAAGTTGCTCTTTTCAAAGAAGTGAGTTTTTCAGAGATCCGGATACTGATAACTGGACTGTAAGAGACAAAGAGATGAATGGAGGATCTCCAAGTAATAGGTGACCTTAGAATCAGAGAAGGGTACAGCAGCAGGAGACCTTTACTTGCCTTTTGAAGGAGATTCCATTTGTCTCACTCCCTTTTTTTTCTGCATAAGCCTGTTAATTTTTTTCTTTCAGTATTTCTCTTTTCAATATTGTTATTCTTTCACTTTTGTAAGTGCAGTCTCAATTATAGGAACTCGCTGTGTAAAATGAATTTTCATCATGGTCTTTGGTTCTTCTAACAATTACTTTAACTGCAATGCTGTGAGGTAGACAATTATAAAGTTTACAATATGCTAAGGAAAACAATTTCTTCTCATCTCGGACCTAAAGACCTTACCCCCTTATTTTGAGTGCATGTCCCAAGTTCTTGGAGGAAAGAGTGCATCCACTGTGTCAACCACTCTCAAATTCTTGTATGTCTCAATGCAGTCACCTTTCAGTTTTATAAATTCTGTTGTGTTCGGCCAACTCCCTCTTCCTAGGAATTAATCTATTGAATCTATGTTAGGTTGACTCCATGGCAAATATATCCTCCTCCAGGTGCAAAACCCAGCATGACACTGGTCCTGTACAACTGTGCTCCATCCCTTTCCGTTAAAGTGTAACATGCCATGTACCTTCCTAATGGTTTGTTGGCCAGCATATTTATAGTCTGCATCTCATTCATTATGATCAGCCAGGCAGGCTTGAAGGGCCTGGTGGCCTATTCCTGGTCCTACTTTCTTGTGTTCTTGCACATTAACCAGCACACCCAGGCCTCGATCTACAGATATGTATTAGTGATCAACATTTAAAAACTATTCTCTTCTACCTAACAAAGTACATAACCTTGCACATTCCCACGTTATTCTCTGTATGTAGTGTGTTTGCATGCTTGCTTAAATATTTGCAGATTCATTGGCTCGCGTTTGCTTTCCCACCCACCTATGCATCATCTGCAAACCAGGATATGTTAAATTCACATCATTAATTCAAGTTGTGAACAGCTGAGGACCCAGTGCTAATCCTTCCAACAATCGTCTGCTGGCCATAAAATGACTCATTTATTCCTATTCCCTGCATTCAGTCCTCTAAACAATCCAATTTCAATGCTAAAATATTGCCCTAATGCTATGAATCCTTTATTTATGAGCAACCTTTTGCATGGTACCTCTTCAAATGACTCTTGAAAATCCAAATGTTCTACATCTACTTAAAACTTCTTGTATACTCTCTGAATTCCATCCTCACAAAACCTTCATCAGATTTGTCAAACATTATTTCTTTGCCATGAAACCATGTTGACTTGGTGTAATTTATAATGATTTCAAATGTTAGGTACAATTACAAATATCAAGTTAATTGGTCTGCAGTTGCCTTTCTTTCTCGATCTTAAAACAAAACTTTTATTTTAACTCGTGTTGATTCTCCTTTCTGTTCTTCCATGTCATCATTTTTCATTGCCTTTAAGCTGTCCTTTATTATTGGGGCTACCCCACTTCCTTTCCACTTTTTCTTTCACTTGCAAGAGTGCCTAGATTTGCCTTTGTGGGATTATTAAGTTCCTTTTCCACACTGATGATAGGTGGAGTGATTGTGGTTGCAGTGATTGTCATTTCTGTCAATACAGCCTGCACCGCCTTATGGGGCTAATGCTGTAGCACACAATAATCTTGATGTTGGTTTAACACATCCTAAAAGGAGGAAAAACTTAATTCTAGCTGTATAAATGCAGTTTCCTCCTTTCCAGCAGTGGTAGACTTATCAGTGGCAATACCAACACAAATAGCTGTACATGCGAAGTCACTGCAATGAATTCTTATAAGATGGCAGGATTCTCAATTCACTGCTAACTTGCCAAATGGAGGGAAGTTCTGTCTTCATAAAGCTAGTTAAAACAAATCTGTCCCATGCTGCCATCAAATAAAATGTTTGAATGTCTATGAAATTGATTTGTTGTATTCAAAAATTAGGTTAATCTTAAAAGTCAGCTGTTTTCCATGTTTCTTTGCAAGTTTATTTTTTTAAAATTGGAGAATTTGCAGCTTGGGTAATTTGTATCCTTTCAAAGTAATTTTAATGAACAATAAACATGGAGTTGAAAATGTTATTGTATATTGGGAAGTTATAAAGTGAACTGTATGTTGTAATGTCTGTAAGCATTGGCTCATCTGATTGTTCTCTAGCCTCTGAGTACAGAAATCTACATTGGCATTCTGGTAGTGTACTGAGTGATGAGAAGTACCAAGTTTTGGATAAGCTATTAAACAGAGGCTGCTTAAATTTAGGTTTAAGCCTAAATTTAAAGGCTTACTACAAAGTACTGGAGAAATACTGTCTCCACAAAATCCTCTAAATATATCAACGATAAGTGAACAAATGGGCCACCTTCCTAAGTAATGAGGCCATAATTATGAGAGTCAGCTCTGATGGGCTGGTCACGTCTGCACACCTAACACTAGAGTTCTGAAAGGAGCACTCTATTCCAAACTCCACTGTGGCAAGAAATTCCCAGATGTTGAGCAGAAACAACTCTGAAACCTTCTTGACAAAGTATGATGTTCCCACCAACTTACTGGAATCCCAGGCCAGTGGATGCTTAGAATGGAGAAGGCACAGTCAGGATCATATGAAAACTTTGCTTTGTTCAGAGCATTCAGAAGCCCACAATAAATGGGAGAATCAGGGTACCACCATCAAGTCCAAGCACCTCCTAGTTCATCTGAGGCTTCACGTCCTGCATTGGCCTCAGCATTCAGAGTCCACTGAACTGGAGTGAAAGCAGGTCATCCTCTACCCAGAGAGACTGCCTTAGAAGACGGGAGGATACCTCAATTTCAGCAGTCTTGTGAACAGGGCAGATAACTTGAAAGCAGTAATAAAAGCATGCAAGTATGATATCTTAGCTATTACTGAAACATGGCTTTAAGAAGGGGAAAACTGGCTGCTTAACATTCCTGATGTGCAGAGTTTTCAGATGCAATAGAGAAGGGAATAAAAAGCTTGACAATGTTGGGTGAATAGTAAAGATTCTAAAGTGGATAAGGCCATTTTTACTTGAATTGGAAGTTAGACTGGAAATGAGCACTTGAAGGTAAATTGGTCTCAGACAAATGGGAGACATTTAAGGATGTTCAAAGGGTTCTTTGTAAACATATTATATAGAGTAAAAGTTGTTTGGGGGTGGGGTGGGGAGGTACATTGCAAGACCTGGAACTTGATAAAGATGTACACAGGAATAAGATATGGTAAGAAAGGGAAACTTGTGAAAGACACCAGGAGCTTAACACAGAAGAAAATATTGAGGAATATAGGAAGTATAGGAGTGAAAATCAAAAGGGAAATTGAGGAAGTAAAGAAATGGTGCAGACAAGATTTAAAAGGAAGTTGTACCCATAAAGAAAGATCATTGAAAGCCAGGGTTCTTTTGTTTTGGTGCAGCAAAGGATATGCAAAGACTTAAGATAAGATATCTTTATTAGTCACATATACATCAAAACACACAGTGAAATACATCTTTTTGCGTAGAGTGTTGTGGGGGCAGCCCGCAAGTGTCGCCACGCTTCCAACGCCAACGTAGCATGCCCACAACCTCCTAATCTGTACATCTTTGGAATGTGGGAGGAAACCGGAACACCCGGAGGAAACCCAAGCTGACATGGGGAGAATGTACAAACTCCTTATAGACAGTCGCAGGAATTGAACCTGGGTCACTGGCGCTGTAATAGCATTCTGCTAACCGCTACACTACTGTGCTTGCGAGAGAACTATAAAATTATGAGAGGCCTAGATAGAATAAATAGTAAGAACCTATTTCCCTTAACAGTGCAGTTAAAAACAGATTTAAAATAGAAGGATTAGAAGGGAGGTGAGGGAAATATTTGCACCCAGAGGGTGGTTTGAGTCTGAACCTCACTGTCCAAAACTGACCACACTTAAACAGTGCTTAGTAGAGTATATGAGGAGCAGTGAACTGCAGAGTGTGATACATAATGCTGGAGGATGGGCTTAGGCCATTTGACTAGCACAATCATGATGGGCAGAATGGCCTTCTACTCTGTGTGTTTTCTCTTGCTGTTTGTGGGAGTTTTCGGCGTGCAAAGTGGCTGCCCTGCTTTCCTATGCTACAACACTGACGAGTGTTTAAAAATGCACTTTGTGACTCAAGGCTGTGGAAAAGATATGTTTCTTCTGCTGTACCATTTCAAAGAAGGAACTTGTTTTGAAGTGGACCATAAGGATATTTAAAAATCTGTTGCCTTAGCGTTTAAACTACTGACTGGTCAAGAGGTTTTTCCCTATCCTTAAATTGACAAGATTATTAAGTATTTAGATGGATTGAAGATATTCTCGTATGAGGTACCCTGTTGCTCTAGTTTTTTTTTGGCTTGTTCAGTTTCTGGCTTGTGGGGAGATTCATACTGAAGAGACTCTAAAGCAGAGTTGTGAGAAATCAATGGAGCCAGATTTTCTGTTCATCTGGCTTCTGATATCACCACATCTTGTGTATCTAAGTTCACAGAACTTAAAGTGCAGAGAGGTAAGAAGGGAAAAAAAAGTAAACCTGGCATTTCTGCGGTGTGTTTCATAATCTCAGGATGTTCCAAAGCACTTTGCATCCAATATTTCTGAAGTAAAGCTTCTGTTGTAATGGAGGAAACTTAGCTGTGAATTTATGCACTGACAGGTCCCACAGCAGAAATGTGTTAATGAACAAAAAATCTAAAATTGTATTGTTCTCAGCTGATGGATGAACTTTGGTCAGGGCACTGGGGAGAACTCCCTGAGACATATTTGAAAAATACCACATCTCTTTGCCCACCTGAGAGGGTAATGCCTTGGTTTAATGTATCATTTTAAAAGTGACACCTCTGAGAATAGAACATGTCCTGAGCACTGACCCAGAGTCTCAGCTGAATGTCAAAACCCATGTTCCTGACCATGACCGTGTTACTAAGTGTGTGCAAGAGTGTTGCTGGATTTTAACATGCAGAGGCTATACACCATGAACTTTTTCCTTCCGTTTGTCCACCTTGGACATTGATTTGGTCAATCTTGCTCTCCATTTCTTTGTCCAGATGGGCAGTCACCTGGAATTGGATTATTGAACATAATCCAAACATAATTATTGGATTATGTTTGAGTTCTATTGTCAGACTTCTTGTGGAACCACTGCATTAAAAGTTCACTGAATACCTCCTTCCTCTTCTTTCCTTTCACCTTTGATTGTAGTCAGTTGTAATACTTGAGCCTTCACCCTCCAAACAAATATTTGGAGATCCTTGTATGGTAATTCTAAACATTGGGAGTTTGGAGCTCGTAGAGTGTATGCTTGGCTCTCCAATCCAGTCACAGCAGCCTCCAATCTTTGGTTTGGAATACGAGCATTTTCTTTCAGTGAGTATCTTCCTGTATTATTGACTTTCCAATCTGACCTTTGTTGTTTCCTTAAAGAAAATATTCCTTCAATTTGCAATGCTGTTTGGCATTCCTCATTTCTGATTGGGTACTTTGATAAGGATATATTCCTGCTGTCAGGTTTTTGACTCTGCAGCATACCCAGTGCTAGGCAAGCCAAATGAACATGCAAGGCAGAAGTTTTCTGCAATTGTTTTTCTCCCCACCCCCCAAACCATCTCATAACTTGGATCTGAATCCATCTAAATATTAAAAGAAGCTTTTAATTTTTATACCTTGGATCTGAATTTGTGAAAATGAACAGATTTCAGAAACTCAGCAACTGCTTCTTTATGACAAAATTCTCCAAACTTGATTTGTAACTTTGACCTATTTGACTTCTCAATTCCTCTTCTATTTGTTCAATCTTCCAAGTTCTAGTTCGGACAAAAGGTTAATGGAATTTAAGCTTCCGCTTCTTCAGAGACAAAGCCTTTTCCCATTCCTTTATGTTGAGCTGTATGCTTCCAGTGTTTCTTTTCTGCTGAGTGTTACCCCTATTATACGACCTGAGAAGTTTTAAGAACATTTTTGGAGAACAGTTGACTTCATTGTTTTCACCTTGTGATCATTTTGGATGTAATACAAACTTGTTTAAAAAAAATTGCAAATAAGAAGCACTCTTATTTGCAAGATCTAATCACTGCAGGCAAACAAAAGGATCTTAGAAGCTTCCTTATTAGATATTTCTATCAACTTCTCTGGACAGAATGTGGGCTGGTCATATAGATCAGCAGTCACTCTGTAAAGGTTGCCATGATAGTCAGTGACGTCAGATGAGTGTAACATTTAAGAGCTGTTTACCTTAAAGAACAGTCAGATTATTTTCTAATGAAACAGAAAACCAATGGAGTCAAAATTTGAATAGTGAGTTTAGTTTTGCCCATTTACTTTGCACTTGCACTAATTATACTTCTGCTTATGTAACATCACTAATGACTTTGAATAAATTGCAACAATGAAATTTTATACCAAGTGGGCAGTCAATGATTAAGATATTTTTGCACAAGCTAAATATTGATTCAAATAGTAATCAGATTCTGGCCATTTTACAGATGATCTTAGTTTTATTGTCTGAGCAGTTATTGAGATGAAAAACTGCCTTGTAATAGCATGGATCATCTCCAAGTTGTCCGTTACTATGCATTACTGCATAGGCACATCACTGTTCATTTGGGGATTCAATGTGTTTGGAAGAGAATCAGTTATCCTGATTTAATCATTTTTTTAAATCTAGTGATAATGAATAGTTTCAACTTTATAAATCTAAGTAAGATTAGGAATTGACCTGAACCCCAAGTACGCAAATGACAAATTCTGTCACAGAATCCATTATCTCTTCTCATCCTCGTTGATTTCGCTGCATCCTTCAATACAGTCAACTAACGCATCAATCCAATACAATGCCTCTGCTTGTTGATACGATTATCAATCCTATCATAACCAGAGCATCTCCAGCAGTGGCTTTGCTTCCCACCCCACTACACTGACCTCTAATCCCCAAGGTTTCCTTCTTGGTGCACCTGCCCCATTTCCTTGCCACCTTACTCTCCTCGACTTTCACTTGGCAACATTGCTAAAATACTTCAAGATTAGCTTCCATATTTACACTGAGAACAGCTGGCTAAATTTTTCCTTTGCATTTTTTCCCAACTCATGCACTTTATTATTTGACTGCTTGCCCCACATCCGCTCTTGCAGGAGCTGCCGTTCTTGTTTTAAACATTGCAAGAACTGAAGATACAAATGCCTTGCTGTACTTACTGCCCTTGCCCACACTGATCAATAACTGGTGACCCAGGATTGGAGAGGAACAACATTAGACAGGTTTCTTGTCTTTGTCTCTGACCAGTGATCCCTGTTGAAAGTTGTCTGGATGAGGAGAAGGTCAGGGAGGGCCATCCATGTAGGTTTGCATGAGGAAAATGAACAGTGAGAGAGAGAGTGGTGGGAAATGCACATAAAGGCCTGGGTGACAAAGACATAAAGGAGAAAGATATGTAGTTGGAAAGATGGGAGGGTAAGGGAAAATTTTTAGCCACTTCAATCAATTTTTAGATCATTCATGAACCTCTGTATGATAACCTCAAAAATAACTGAGTTCTAGTTTTCGTATTAAAGTTAACTAAAGTACTAATTGTAGGTGATACTTTTTGAGTAGTGGGAAGGTACAGACCTTGTTGCTTTTTTAATAATCATTCCATTGAAAGTGAAAAGGTGTGTAAATGAAGAAAATAGAAGCAAAGGTAAGAATGCAAATAATTAAGAGGACTGACTGAAAATGAAGCAAATGAAAATGTAAAAGATAACGTTTCTCATTTAGAACATCTAAAAGAAAAAAACACCAATCACATTTTCAAAAGTGAATATTACAATTGTCCTGCCTAGATGTCATCATATTGACATGAAAGTGTATGTCTATTTGGGTGAATTTAAAAGTTCCTATTAAAAGTAAAATATGACCCATCTTGGCCCTTTTGAGCTACATTATTCAGTTTAGACTAAAATGATTGGGAATCAAATATGTGCATTCCAGATGTCCAGGGTGACAAGTGTCTGTGTATTTGCAGTGTTAAAATTAAAACTAAATGAAACACCCAAATTTAAAGATGTAAAAACAGCAGCTATTGTTTGCTGCCAATGATGTTGACAAATACATGTGTGTCAGAAAGGAAAGTCATCTGTATCTTTGAAATTACATCAAATGTACTTTCGCATAAGAGGACAGACAGGACCTTGTATTAACAGCTCATTCATGAGACTGTAAGCCCAGCTGTGGAGGCTTCCTTCAGCACTGCACAAACATGCCAGACCAGATTTTTGTGCTCAGATCTCTGGAGTGGGTCTTGAATGAACAGTCTGACTCGGCCTTGAGAGTGCAAATCAGCTGAAGCACAGATGACATAAACTACAGGAAAATGTCAGGCTGCTACACAGCTGTATATTTCATAATTGTACTATGGGAAATGGGAAACCTACAACCTGAAGACTTAGTGTTCTTGAAGAATTGTTGCACAAATATGAGAACGCCAGAACAAGCAAAAGAGAAAAACTATTTTATTACATAAAAATTATTTGAGTAGATTGCAAAGATAATTTTAAAAACTGAATTGTAGCTCATTTGTTTCTTGCTTTCAAAACTAGAAACAAAATATTTTCTTTCTTGTCTGTAAATCCTTTCGAATTCTCAGAATGCATATGATAAACAATGAAATAGGCTATATAATTCTTTGAGCCTGTTGTGGCATCCAGTATGATTTTTGGCTGATCTGTGATCTAACTGCATGT
>JARFYF010000063.1:84140540-84154488 GCA_030265395.1 Rhina ancylostomus
TGTGATTAAGACGGTCCATTCGAGGTAGGCCAGCTTCATCCTATTGCAGTTGGATTATTAGTTGTCGCTCCATTTTACATTTAATTGATTGTGTGGGACCCTAGTTATTGGGTCTGATATCTAAGCTTCATCACATGGATATTCTCTGTCTTAACCGAAGTCCCCAGTTATCTCTTATTCCGGTTGTAATTGCCAGATATAATACTGTTGCTAAGGCCTTGGGTACTGTTAGAGGTATCTTAGAATGGTCTTACTTTTCTTACCTCACTACAGTCAGCTGGCTACTGTCTCATTGGTTCCAATTCATTCAGCCTTAGACTTTGGATCCCAGTAAAGTGAGCTAACTTCCCAATTTAATACTGTCGATAAGTGAAGCTGAGAGAATGTTACATCGGGGTATTTACCTGATTTCATTAGAAGGTAGATATGTGTATTTCACAGGGTATTAATTGTCGCCACTGATGTCTCAAAACAATTCTTGATTCAGAATCCTGTAATCAATCAATCCTAGAGATTCATTCTTTTGATTGTTATCAACCTTTCTGCTTCAGCTCTCTCAACATTCTTGAAGAGACTTCACAGACCATTAACCAGCCCAGGATGTGGTAAACTGCAAATATCTGATGAGCCTGTACATATTATCCATTATTCTATTCTGTGATGGCTATTTTAACCCTCTGCCTACCACAGCCTCCCGTTGAGGCTGTGCCTGAAGGGATCATGTTACACTTGCGTCTGCAGAGCATTATACCTTGCAAGCTGCTCTACATTCAGTTGATTACATTGGCTACATAATGTGTATAAAATAGTTTTATACACAAAATAATGCAGTGTATAAAATTATTTAACCATATGTCATACAATATGAATAAGATAATTACCAACATGGTATTGGTTTATTATTATTGTCACATGTACCAAGATACAATGAAAAGCTTTTTGTTTTGCGAGCCATCCAGACAGATCATGCCATGCATAATGACAATGAGGTAGTAAAAAAGAAAATAATGCAGAGTATAGTGTTACAGTTACAGAGGAGGTGCAGTGCAGGTAGATGTATAACAAACTATAGATTATAGCTATGTAGCTTTCTCTATTTATTAATTTTATGACTAGTATGATAACTTTCTATACTAGACTTGTGCTTTTGCTTATCTTGCATCTTTTGCACTTTGCGTGCATTATTACCAATAGATTAAAAAAAAAGCAATGTTCATTTATAATATATGGGATATAATCCTTATCCAAGGATGTATCCATCCTTTCATTCCCCAACCCAGCATATCATCTCACCAAGTAGTTACCTTTATGCTTGTTATGCCATGTTGTACTTTTCCACTTTTCTGCTGCAGACGATAATGTCACTCAAACTGATCTAACCCTTGTTTAATTTGTGTTAAATGTACCGGTAAGAGCGCTTTGGAGCAGAAAAATCCATTTACATACACTCTTAAGTTCTCATGAAATTTTCCCTCTACATTAAAAGGCACCTCCTCTTTGGTGTATGAAAACCAACTCCATTTGTCCTATTCTTGATAGAGATGGGGTAAAACATGTAGCATTATATCTTAGAGAATATTGTTTTCCTCCAAGCCAAAATTAT
This sequence comes from Rhina ancylostomus, assembly GCA_030265395.1. Classification (NCBI taxonomy): domain Eukaryota; kingdom Metazoa; phylum Chordata; class Chondrichthyes; order Rhinopristiformes; family Rhinidae; genus Rhina; species Rhina ancylostomus. The sequence continues at coordinate 84,142,144 of JARFYF010000063.1, forward strand.
TTCTAGAAGTAATCACACAATATTTTCCTTGTCCAACATTTTCTTCTCTACACCATAGATAGGGTGAAGATACGCTATCATTTTTTTCCCAAATGACTCACTGCCAGTAATGTTCCCATCCTATTATTAAACTGTATCTGTTCAGTGGATGTACATTATGATACATACCATGATATCTTTGGATTATTCCAATTTGTAAACTGTCCAGGTTCACTCTTCCTTTTTATAATACAAAAGAATCAAGCCCTTGACAATTGATGCAAATCCCTCTGTCTAGTTTAATTCTTATGAAGCTCTGCGTGCCAAGCCAATTAGTCCTGTGTCATCCATTTTCACTGAAGAGTTGTAGTGGGGAAGAGCTCTGAGTTATCAGCACTTGAAAAAGTTTCTCCTTTACTAAAATCTTGCGCAGTCAGACAGTTCCCATGCATAATTGCCCTGGAGAAGCTGTTGAGCTATTTCTTGAACAGCTATATTCCTTGTTGTGACGGTGTATCCATAATGATGTTAGATAGTTCTAGCATGTCAACCCTGAAACAGTGCAGGATCAGTGTTACATTTCTGAATTAGGATGCTTTGGAACTTAAATGGCACTTGGAGGCACTGTTCTTTTTTTTATATTTGGGAGATGCTCTTGAAGGAAATTTAACAATATGCTGATTTGCACGGTGTAGATATGACAAACTGTAGGAACACTAAGCCACTGGTAGTAGGGTGAGTTTTGGATTCCTAACAGGATGCCAGACAAATGTGTTGCTATGAGCTTGATTGTGTCTTTAATTTTGTTGGTGCTGCTGAGTAGAAAATATTCCATCACATTGCTTATCTGTACCTTGTAAATGACATAGGAACGCTTTGGGGAGCCCGAAAGTGAATCGCTCACCACCAGATACCTAGCCTCCGACCTGCCTTTTTCAACCCCAAATTATTGGAGTCACTCGTTCTGTTAAGTGTCTGGTCAATGCTAAGTTTCTTGCCAGAATGTTAATATTGTGGGATTCAGACATGGTAATGTGGTTCCGCTTTAAGGATAAGTGGATAGATAGACTCCTGTTCATATTACTGATGATCATTGCCTGGGTCTTGTATGGTGCAAGGTTACTTGCCACTTACCAGCCATGTCTGAATACTGACCAGGTCTTGCTGCACGCATGCATGGATTATTTCACTATTTGAGGAAATGCAAATGGAATCCAACATTGCAGACACAAATCTTGCATGAATGGCACATTGCTAATTGTCAGCATGTAATTGCATTTCTCATGCAATGAAAGAGATCTCAATGCAGTTTAATGAGTGGAGGAAAGCAAAGTCATGGAGCTACTGAGGAGAGGTGATCATCAAGAAAAAAGAAACAGCAAGTAAAACTGAACTAAATAAAAGGTAGTTGATGTGGTCTATAGTCTAGATATTTTTAAAGGGGTAAGCATAAACTAATTGGCTGAGCTGGATATTATAAGCTGTGCACATACATTCCATGCAGTAATGCATTAGGAACCCATGCCTGAAATAGGTGAGGCCCATTGCTTTTGCAAACAGTGGGCATGCTGCACATGACAGCATGATAAATAGGAACTAGAAAGCTTAGAAGTCAAATGTGTATATTGTGGACCAGCAAGAGATATCATCTAGGTAATTAATTCTTCCTGCATTAAGCGTGGTACAAGTTCAATGAGAATATCATTTGTGCTGATGGAGCAGAATATTGTTGAAAATTTCCTTCATTATTCTCATGTTAATTGTCATGATTTCCATAAAGCACGCATTAGATTGTTCCAGAGTTCTGCAAGCCTTATCCTTGTCAACCCAAAAACCTTTAATACATTTGATATTAAATAAATTAGAATTCTTACCACTTGATGTTTATCATGGGTAGGTTTAGTGTCAATGAACTAATACTTGATACCTATAAAACAATAAATCTATTTAAGATGGATTGATCAATGGGTCCATCTGATCTTAAGCACATTTTTCAAAATTTCTTTAACAGTTTTTAAACAGTCTGTATGAACATTAAGTGCATGTTGAACTCTGTGAGAGCCACAAGGTTCAAAAAATTTCGATATATTTTGTGGTATTGGTGTAATTGAAATTAAATGAGGAAGTAATTGTAAAACAAGTTTCCTGCCACTCCACTTTATTTCAATTGTGATTGGCAATGAACCAGAGTATAATAAATTCAAAGCAGAAAGATCATCACCAAAAGAGAATGGTTTTATTGTAATCGCAACAGAATACCTTTAACAAACTTAGCAAATGTGACATATAAAGAGAATTTCAATAAACTAATAGAGAAATTGTGGGAGGAATCCTTTTACAGGCATCCAGGATCCTTGGGCAGGATCTTAACTGCAGTAAGAACAAAAACATTGATATGTATGATGTGTTTTGATTTTAAATGTCTCATCTGACTAGTGTGACTGGTTTTGTAGCATTGTAAGTTGCGATGATTGAAAGTTATTGTCAATCCAATAGAACTATCTCAGGAAATTAGGATTTGTGAAGTGGGCAATTTGTTTATCTGAGTTCCTGGTTTAAAATAGACCATTGCAGTTTCTCTTTTGAGGTTTTAATATACTGGAATATGTGACATTATTTACAATTAAGCTTTTCTTGTGACAGTCCAATTATATTTGTGAGTAATGAACAAACCAGTTACTGAGATAAGAAGGACCAGAAACTTTTGCTGATCTAGGCATTATGGCTGAGAGCTAGATTAAGTGCACAGTGCTAACAGATGCCTCTTTTCAAATTCAGTTTACTGGATGGAAAAATATAATGCCTTATAATTAGAATCTCTTTTCATTTTAAACTGTGTTCAAGCAAGTGCAAAACTCCAATACCGATACAAAATGCTGTGTGCTGTTGGATCAGATTTTAGATTTGTACATAAACTTATTTTGCACACCAAGATGCGATTTTCATTGCACTGTCTGAAAAGGTGATGGAAGCAGATTCAATGCTCATTTTAAAAGAAACTGGATAAATACAATAGAAAAAATAGAGGCTTATGGGCAAAGAGCAAAAATTGGTTAACTTGACAGCTTTTAACAAGAGTTAGCATGCACTCACTGGGCTGCACTTCCCATTTTTGTGATAAGATATCGCTATTGGTTACATGCACATCGAAACACACAGTGAAATACATCTTTTGCGTAGAGTGTTCTGGGGGCAGCCCACAAGTGTTGCCACGCTTCCGGCGCCAACATAGCATGCTCACAACTTCCTAACCCGTATGTCTTTGGAATGTAGGAGGAAACCAGAGCACCCGGAGGAAACCCACGCAGACATGGGGAGAACATACAAGCTGCTTACAGACAGTGGTTGGAATTGAACCCGGGTTGCTGGCGCTGTAAAGCACTACACTACCATGCCTGCCCATTGCCTGATTCTATGGTTCCATGAGTCGTATCGATGATCTTGCACAGGTGGCTATTCTTCACTTATGATCCCAAGCACTGAGTTTCTGAAAGCCACTGGTCTTAATATTAACAAGGAAGGCAAAAATATGACACTCCCAGTGGCAAGTGAAGAACCTCTCAAGGCTGCAAATGAAGAGATCCCTGTGGACTTGATGGCATAGCCACATTTAAATAATTAACTTCTATAGCTCAGAAATACTGACTCCAGTTGTGTAGATCTGCCACTTAAGGAATCATACCAACACTTGAATGCCTGAGATAATTTTGGGAATCCTTGATCTGTTCTGCAGCATCTATAAAGACATCATTACGATTTGTCAGGACAGATCTCTTATTTTAAATAAATGACGGCTGGTTTCTTCCAAGTTAATTCTACATCAGTTTCCTCTGCTTTTTTTCCCTTAAAAATATAATCTCACCTTCCTTTACCTGATATTGCTGATAATGGTAAGTCTGTTTCCATTGCTAGAGCATTTCACAATTCTTCTGTGATGATTTAAATACGATATGTATTTCCTTCTCCTTAATTATACTTCACATTGCTTAAGGATGAAATGTATTGGTTTCAGACAGAACAGTTGTTTTTGATGACACAAAAATATGTGTACTTGGAAATGGTAAATTCCCCACTTCTTCCATTCCCGGATTGCTACTGAAGCAAGTTCATTCAATGGAACTTGATTTCCGCTTCTAATTCTTCCAAATCAAATGAAAAGACATTGAACTGAAATATTTGCTCTCTGCAGATGATGTTGTTTCTGTTTCCATTTCAGGATTGCAGCATCAGGCCCATTGCATTTTCATTCTGTTAAGGGTCATTGAGGGAAGGTGAAGGTTTAATAGTAAATTAAAATTCTTAAAATGTTAGAAAAGAGATTAGCATGTTATTGTAATGACGTGCAGGATCATGCACTGAAAGCTGCAGGCCTTATTTTGTGAGGTTGCCCCCCTGCCCCCACCCCAGTGCATGTACACGCAGAAATTCTGAGCTTGCTATTACTGCACATCAGCAAATTCCAGATGTTCCACAGAACTGCTGGTATTTCCTTGGAAAATATTCCGTAGAACTTCTGGAATTTCTTGGCATTCAGCGACAGCAAGTTCAGGATTTTCGGTCAAGCATGTGGGAACATGCTTGCATATGTTCTCGGGCAAATTCACGACTGCACTCTGGTGCTGCATGCTGTGTGGAACTAAGCAATGAAGCATGAACTTACTTCAGAGAAGAATTTACTACAGTCCCACAGCTCTTAAGCTGGGGAATCTGCTCAAAGAGCCTACAGAACATTGCTCTGGTGCAAGGGACTCTTCTCCATTGATTTTGATGGAGAAAATCAGCTGCAAGGCAATTATGTAAGTGTAAATTGACTTAGATTGTTTAAAATTTAGTTTCATGTTCCATGTGACATAGAAGGACACCAATTAGCCCATGAAGTCTGTGTCAGCTCTTGGAGCCATCCCATTCCCCAACCTATTTCCCTCTAACCCCTGCTCTGTCACATGTCCATCCCTCAATTTGCCTATCAACCACCAAAACCAGGGGTAATTCACAGCAGCCAATTCACCTAACAACCCAGATGTCTTTGGGACATGGGTAGAAGCTAGAGCACCTGCGGGAAACCCATATCATCACAGGGAGAACATGCAAACTACCACAGGCAGCACCAGAGGTCTAAGTTGCACCTGGATCATGGGAACGGTGAGATGGATGTATCATTTAGTGCTGTTTTGCCATTTATTTAAATACTTAAATAAGTGGCAAAGGTATTTAAAGATATTAAGTAATTTTAACTATTTTAGTGTTTTTGTAGTTTTTACTAGTTTGATTATATTTTAATAATGTTGGAATGGTTTATGAATGCTTCTGGATGCCAGGCACATTTAATATCTTTAACCTTGCAATGGGCGACAGTTAAGCTAGGTGTTAAGGAGACGCAAGAGACTGCAGATGCTGGGAGAAAAAAACAAATAGCTGAAAGAAATCAGCGGGTTGAGCAGCATCTGTGTAGGCAAGGGGATGGTTGACATTTCGAGTTGAGTTCTGACTGTCATTTTTTTCAGCACTTTCATGAGCGGGGCTTAATCTGACCCTGTCCCTCAAATGTGATGGTATTTCTGAGTAACAGGTCCGTGGCACGGCACAGGTTGGAGCCAGCACTTCCCAGCTGATTGACTATCGGAAATCAGCACCACAAAGGGGGATTTTTTGCAAAATCTAGGTCGATATTTTCATGCTAAACTGAGATCAGTTGTATCAAGCTTGAGGTGCTCTGGCTTCGTCCAGTTGTCTGATGTTAAACAGATTCTTTTATGATGCAAAGCTGGATAGTTCACTCAGAAAAGTTGGGAAATCATTTATTGTTTTGAAATTTTGGGATTATAAGCAGACGTGCTACCAAATGTTGAGATAAATCATTGTGTTGTCTTTTACCCGATAGGAATTGAGGTTTGCTAATTCAAGAGGATCTTTGAAGTAAAGTCTAACATGCCTGGAGCTCTGCACAGAAATGTTGCAATGTGTGCATTATCACAGGCTTAGCAGTGGGAATCGCTGCACATAAATTCTGCAATGTGTGCATTATCACAGGCTTGGCTGTGGGGATCACTGCAAGAAATGGTACTTTATGGGCATTATCGCAGGCCAGATTGTGAGGATCAACGAAAAACTGTTGGTGTTCTCTGTTCATTGCGCTTAAAATGCTGACAAATTCTGCCATCTGCACCTGCCCAGTTAAATTTGAAAATCCAGACGTTGCTGTCAGTGATGCTGTGCTTCTTCAGATTGTGCTGAAACAGCAATTGTACAAGGACTCAATTAACAATGAGCTTCAGCTATTCATGAAAGATCCTTGCTGTGAATCTGACATTTGTCTGTCATCTTGTTGGAAAGTGCAAAATAAAGGTTATTTGTCCATATTCAACGATTTCTGCTGTGTGTTTCTGTAACTGAATGCTGTTAACTGAATAAGGCTTGATTGTGATACCCCTTTGGTGTGGAGATCCATTGGCAGCACCAAACTGATCAAATAAATTATGATTGGTTCCTTGGTAGTCTTTGCCACCTGTTAGTATAAGAGCATAACCCGAGAACATAGAAATAGGAATAGGCCTGTTCTACCATTTAGTAAGGGCACAGCTGATCCTTGACCTGAGTGTTCCTTTCTGCAGTAACATCGTATCCCTTGATTCCTGTAATATCCAAAAATCTACCAATCTGTGAGTTGAGTACATCCAGCTCTTGAGCCTCCACAGCCATTTTTATTAGAGAATTCTAAAGATTCACTACCCTCTGGGTGAAGAATTTTCTTCCATAGTACAACCCGAAATGACCAAACCCCTTGTTTATAGAATGCAGCTCCTGGTTTGAAACATCTCAGCCAGGGAAAATGTCAGTTCTGTATCTTCCCCGACAAGCCACACAAGAAGATATAAGAAAAATATTTAAAATCTCTCCTCATGGAACAACCATTCATTCCCCCTCACCCTCTGACACAACAAACTCCAGAAATTAATCTGGGGAGCCTTTATCACATTCCATCTATTGCAAGTATGTCCTTCATTATATCGAAGGCCAGACCTGTGCAAAATACAGATGAGATCTAATTAAGGCCTTATATAATTGCAGTAAGACAGCTCTTGTGCTCAAATCCTCTGGCAGTAAAGACCAACGTACAGCTTGCATTCCTAATTGCTTTCAGCACCCGCAGATGTACAGTGTACAAAGACATCCAAGCCTCTCTGAACACCAGCATCTTTCAAACTCTCACCACTTTAAAAAAAATACTGTCTTACTTTCTTTTCTCCTAAAGAGTATGAACCCACATGTTCCACATCCATTTCCTCACCCATTCATTTAGCCTTTCTGTATTCCCCAAGAAGCCATTACATCCTCTTCATAATCCATGCTTTTGTCTAGCTTTGTGTCATCACCAAACTGGGATATATAACACTTGGTCCCCTATCTGGATCCTCAATATAGATTGTGAACAGCTGGGACACCAGCACAATCCCAGCAGCACCCTACCAGCTTCCCAATCCTAAAATGACTTGCTTATTGAGCTATTGTCAGGTGAAGTTATCACCTTCAACTAAAAGAGATTAAGGAGAAAACTGGAAGGAGTATTTTTTAAAATATTTTTTGTGTAACCCTAAACTTTTCTCCTCTCAATGCGCTGGTTTGTTGTTGACAAATTATTTCCCGTTTGTTTATTACGTAGGTAAATCAGAAATCTGCAACACAAGGTCATATTCTTCTGTCATCATTATTGCAGTTTCTCTTATCAATGTTCCATTTCAATCAATTCTTACATCACTACACTAAATAAGTACTTTTTGGTGCATGGAAATCTTATCACGGGCTTCATAATTGTTCTGAGAATCTCTTATTTTTATTAGTCTTCACACTGCTGATGTTCTTAGAAGTTTTGAATGGTTGCCTTATGATGTGATCCAGCAGCAGTTGTTACATTTGTATTCTGATACTCCAGTTCCAGGGAAAATGCTGTTCTTGCACTGTTCTGGTTCGAACGTAGAGTATTTACTACTTTGAAGGTGATTGCCCTGGGAGTTGTCGATGTTGACTCCAGATACCATGAAGTCTCATGGCGTCAAATATTGGCAAAGAAACCTGATAACCAGAAACAATCTTAATTTTCTGTTTTCTTCAGGTGCAAGTTCTTAGCAGTTGCAGGTAGTAAATCACAGGTTGTGCTCAGGTTTTAAAAACTGTATGCAAAGTGAATAATGCATAACTTTGTGACAATATTATTGAACAAAGTGAACACGTTTAGTTTTACAGCTCATCACCATTATTTTGGGACAGCTGTGCTTCAGGCTATGGAAGCCAATATGGTAATGAATGTAAGATATAGAAAAAGAATAGTTGATTAGTCTATTAACCAAAAAAAAACAGCTTTCAATGTATAGCACACTGATTCATCGCGCAAAACAATAATTCAGCACCTTCATTCTCCAATGTTTCCTATTTTTTCTTCTGACTTTTCTTTGACATTCTAAGCTTTTCTTCAGCGTATTTTGTTGTATAAAAGGGTTGTCGTTTTAGCATTTGATGCATCTTGATATGAACAGATTTTTTTTGATGAGTATTTTGAAGTTGGTGATGAACAGCATGCATTTGTGTGAAGGACATTTTGATACAACAAGCAACTGAGTTGTGCAATCACCAGTGACAGTGTGAGAAGTACTCAGCAGGAATAGGCTGTGGTGAGAGAAAGGGTTAATGTTTCGCTGTGTGGATTTTTCATCAGAGCTTCATTGTTGCAAGGTACTTTTGTACTAAAACCTGCTGTTAGTGATTAATGGAAGTCTTGTTATCAAAATTTCTTTGAAAAATTACCTGTTATTCTCAGGGTAACTTTTTGTTCAAATAATGAGAGCTAGTAAGTCTGGGATGGCTGAATCTGAGGAGGCAGTTCATTCATCGCTATGAAGAATTGCAGAGCATCACTAAATGGTATTGGAATAGTTTGATATTAATCACGAATAATGGAATTTACAGCTGATGTATTGAAAGGGAAAACTGGTAACACTTTGAGAAGGAAACAATTCGGTGAAAGTACGTTGAAACTGCATTGCCCCTTCTCCAGTCACAGAGACTGGCAATCTAATATTGTGTTTACAGTGGAGCCAAATGTGGCAATTCAGGAACTATAAAGTATAACATATTCAAATTACACAGTACAGATTGGTAAAGAATCTTGTTGAACTATATATGGACATCTTTTTCTTAAAATCCTTCAGGCTACCTTATTTGATAAAGAATAGCCCAGACAGAAGTATTTAAACAACAATGGCAAAAAATCCCATTTGTTGTAAATAGGTGTGATATCACTATAATTGTCAATGTCCAATTTTCAAAATGTTATGTGCAATCTCACATAAAATTAATGTTAGAAATTTATATTTTCCCTTCTAAATATGAACTGAAAGAGTACGTCTGTATCCCAGCCTTATTGGGGCATTCCTTTCTGACTATAAAGAATGCAGTGATTCCAGATTTTGTGTTGGTTCATGTAGAGCTACCCTGTAGTAAGTATGCTCAGTGCTAGACTCCTGAAACAGCTCTGTTTATAGGAGGGGATAACTCAGTGGACAGAGAAAAATATTTAAGGATGTGCCTCAAGCCTCCTTGAAGAAACACCCACACTGACTCCTGGGAATCTCTAGGCCATGACCATACAAAGTGGAGGAGGAGGAGGACTTGGATGACATTGACCAACATCAAGTTCATGCATCGGGAATACATAAAGACCCTGTGCAAACAGCAGAAGATGTGCATCACCTGACAAACCATGCACCTGCCTCATCAGGCACTATCTGTAGAAGTCTGCAGTTTCCACATTGATCTCATCAGTCATCTCAGGAACTACAAAACTTGGGTGGAAGCAACTCATCATCTGTCTTGAGGGATATCAGAAGATAAAGACAGATTTAGTGCTGGGAGCTTGCATATCCTGTCTAATTAACCCATTGCCAAGTTTGCATCAGAGATGTCCCTGTAAATTGCAGGTTATTTCATGGCCTTTTGTGCTTATTACTGTTTCTATTGCTTCATGTTTCGAGAGAGTGCAATACCATTTTGTTTCCAAGCCATCAATAGCCCCTTTCAACCTGTATCCCTCTCTTAGTTGCCAGAAGTTCTGAACTGGTTTTTTAATCATGTTTCAGTCTGGGGAATTGGACCTATTTTTGTTCCTTTCTCAAGCAAAAAGCTGAGGTCGGGTGATAAGGTTCAGGTTGCAAGGTCCTCTGTGCAATCTTCCCCAGCTGTCAAATTGAAATAGGCAAGGTGGCTTGGCAATGCAGATCCGGGGGACATTGCTGGTTTCCAAATCTTCATTGATCTTGAACAGTTATTGCAGTGACTGCTGGGAGTCACCCTCAATAAGAGCAAGTTATTCATTTAGAATCTTGTCGGTACAGAGCTAGAAGGAACAAAATTACTGCTTCCTTCTCTTGGACCAGCTTGCTACGTCGCATTTTTGTCTTCCAACACTCTCTTTCATCACCACTACTTAGCTCCTGATCAAAATTTCTAAGATTTCCCAATCGAAAAGGATTTTAATACCACCTTTCTCATCCTTGGGGCATTACGAAATGTTTTAGCATCCACTGAAGCACTTTTGAAGTGTAGTTCCTTTTGCCTTGTGGGAAAGGCAACTGTGTACTTGCACAGTTAATTCCACAAATAGCAGTTTGGTAGCAACCTGATAATGTGTCTTTATGTGTAGGTTGAGGGATAAATGTTGCGGCAAACTGGATTAAGATGTCGAATTGGGGAATGACAGTACTGATTTCATCCTGGTTTCAAGTGCTGCTCAATTCAACTAATAGGATTACAAGGTAATGTTACTTTGAGTAAGGCAGAATTTTGTTTTGTGGAGAGCAGCAGCATTGTTACCTTTCTTTAACACTAAAATATGCTTTAATAAGTAATAATACATTGAACATTGTAGGGAGTTAGCTTGAATGTTTTTTTTCCAAAGCTTTTTACCTGAGGGTACATTAAAGCTTAAGAATGGATATTTCATCACTCTGTTCATTACCAAGTCTCACTTTATAAATTCCCAAACCCAGATAATTTAGATGGCTTGCTCATAAACTTGCAATTACTTGCCAAAGTTCTTAATCTGCTAATGATTTGAAGTTGTGTTCCACATTGTTTTGAATGGCTTCCGTCTGGTGGTTTGACTTAACTGTAACTGGAGTTGTCTTTGATTTTATTTATTACTTAAAAGTAGGAACGTTTCCTCAGGCAAAGATTTTAGGGCAGCAGCGTGTTTTATTAACTGTATCTGCTTGTGTCTCTGCAATTCTGTTAGTTATTAAGATTTTCATCTTGTTCCTTGGTTCTCAGTTATTTTGTGTTAATGAGATTGTATTTGTAAGTATGACCAAATCTGCACTTATTCTGTTTCACAAACAAATTCCTGAAAAACAAGTAGCATGGATAAATATTAATTGTTTCAAGGGTTTTCTCAATCTGGGTTAGTAAACATCACTTGTATTGTGCATGCACACTTGCAGGGAATGTTTGAACAAAGTTGTTGTCACTACTTTTTCTTCAATGTCATTTGATTACAGTCTCATAAACTTTTATCTTAAGTTCCTGCATAAAATGCAATATAAAAAGAGCAGAACATGTTAATGCTGACCAGTTTTACACTCCATTGAATTACTATTTTGCTGTATACACCAGTAGATTTCTTTCCTTCTGACTCCAAGCTGCTTTCATTTGACTTTTAGATAATTTGTGCAAATCTTCTAAATCTCACTGTTTAATCACCATTAAAACTTGTATTTTAGTTTGGTTTCATTTGTACTCTGGTTATGTAAATGAAGCAACAGTAGAATTGATTACTTTTTGGATTATTTCTTGATGTTTTAACTTATTAAAATTGCTTTGGGCAAAACTCAGCCTGTGAACAGCAACATCTCACTGGCAGAGGACCTTAATAAGTTCTTTGCCCGCTTTGACAGGGAGAACTACAGCAAGGAAATGGTTAGACTGCCTCAAGATCCTTATGGACTGGTACTTGATACTAATGAGGTCAGTAGGATTCTACACAGTGTCAACGTAAGGAAAGCAGCCGGACCTGATGGTGTACTAGGGCGTGTGCTTCAGGCATGTGCTAACCAACTAGCTGGGGTTTTTACTAACATCTTCAACCTCTCCCTGACATATGCTGTTGTCCCTACGTGTTTTAAATCAACAATCATTGTGCCCATTCCTAAGCAAAAAAATGTGTGCTGCCTGAATGATTATCGCCCGATTGCTCTTACACTGATCATAGCCAAATGCTTTGAGAGACTGATTTTGAAGCACATTAAATGTGCTATCCCTGCCACCGTGGACCAGCACCAGTTTGCCTACTGGGCAAACAGATCAACGGAGGATGCAATC
>JARFYF010000063.1:84156877-84167661 GCA_030265395.1 Rhina ancylostomus
CTATCTGCTATAATGACATTTGTCTTGTTTTCTTAGATCTGGGTTGAATATTTTTCTTTTGCATTTCCCTCATAAGATAAATTGTGAAAGCCCATTTTCACTCGACTGTGAGTCAGTAACAGGAAAAGACAAATTTAATAAAAGCCAAGTGCAATAGATGCTAAAAGTCTGACAACAGAAAATACTGGAAACAATCAACAAATCAGTTAATTTAAATGGAGCAAAAACAACAGTGGACATTGATAAATTTAAGAACACTGCTAAAAGATTCAGTTATATTCAGAAATATGTAACATAGATTTGTCTGCGTGAAACATAATCCATTATAAAAATGTTTAAATAGTGGAAAAAAAAGCAAGACCAAATGGAAAGAGCAGTGATATGGAGTTAAGTGAGTATTTCTTTTTGAAGAGCTGGCTTATCTGTTGCATTGGATTTTCGTGTATTTTTCTTACTAGATCTTTATGTTGCATCATTAGGAGGTTACTTTAAGGATTAAGTTAAAGCTAAACTTTATACTTGATATTAAGTTGTATTGGGAATAGTTCCACTGCTCAATGACTCCTGAACACATTCACATTGGAATATATCTTAAATACTTGAGGGTGAACTTGCACCTTTTGGTAATTTTAGCACATGTGGTCATCATGTTCCCTATTTAATATTTGCAGTGAATCATTAATAATTTTGCACAGGAGGAATTTCACTCCCTCTGTCCTTATTTTTGAAAAATCTTTTATTTGAAAGTTGTGTCAGATATATTCTTTGGAACTTCACTGCCATTGTGATGAAAGTTCTTCTGCATCTCAGTTGTTTCAAGATAATGCCAATATGTAATAACAGTTCTGGTTGATTGCTGGTCCGTTACTTGTGAAGCACAAAAGAAGGATGTGTAAACATTATGGCTATTTGACAGTGTTGGTTGGTCAGAACATGACTTTGTAAAGCTGACCGTGAAATCAGAGCATGGATAATAGAGCTACAACTGAAAACAGATAAAAGCTTCAGTTCTTCCAAGTGAACATTCACCAGGGACTGTGTTCTACTGCACTGTAACACTTTTACCAGCTAAATTGGGTATTTTAGATTTTCAGTTGAAGCTGTAGAAATAGAAAACAAATATAGATACTGCTTAATCTGATCAATACATGCCTTTGTCCTGCCTTGTAATCCAGTGAAAGAGTAATTCATTCTTGAAATTCAGTGGTGATAAGGATCATTCAAAATCTTAGTGTTTTCCAACCATGGATATTATAAAATCGTATACAAATTATAAATACATTCTATTATTGTAACAAGCCATATTGACACCAGTCTATTTTGTGAAGTTCACTCTGAGTCCCATGCACTTTCTAATTCTGATTTCCTCTTACTTCACACACTACATAATTCCTGCTTTCATTTGCTTACAAATTTCATTCACAAACACATGGTGAAATAACCAGCTGGAAGTCAAATCTTCGGTATAATGTTGCAGCTGTGGCGACTTACCTTTCACGAACCGGCTCCCACAATCGTGAGCGTCGTCGGAGGCCCCGACACAAGACGGCGCGGGGCACTCCTTCTTTGTGGGCTAGTGGAGCCTGCGCGCGGGAAGTTCACGTGACCCGCGCGTGACATCAGCGCGGGAACGGTGTTTATTAAAGGGGCAGCGCACCCCAGTCGTTCATTTGACTCTTGGACTCCAAACAGGTGTCCTGTGTCTTTATTCAGTGTAGCTAGTCGCTACACAGCATTCACTGCAGAGACACAGAAGGGGATCAAAAGAGGGCAAGGCAAACGCATGGTTCATGAGATCACAACCTACACCGCTATCCATTTTATAAAAGAACTCCTTGCATGTATATACCATTCTTCATGACCATAGAGGGTGCCTGTGCTCTTTACAGGCAATGAAATACTTTTTTGAGGTTTATTCCAACAGTTGAAGAGTAAAAGCAGGGAAGAAATGACAATCCCTTTTCCTGCCTTTTATGCAAGAGAGAGTTCAGTATTTACAATCCTCGCTCTTCATTCATCAGCTCTCCTACTCATTTCCAGTGGCCACAATGCAGAAGCTAAAACACCACAAACTAAACACTTCAAACCAAACATGTAAATAAACTTGACATATTTGTACTAACCTTGTGCATCCTGTTAGTCCCCATCTTTAGTTTGCCTTTGCCTGCTCTGCTATTCCTACTACATGCTACCCAATTGACTGCAGATGGCTACTTGAAAGGCTGTTGACTTCAGTAGAGAAGACAATGGTTGGCTTTGGAGGACAACCTTGACTATCATTGTACCAAGATGGCCTTGCTTCAGACTACCACCCATTGGTCCAGACTTTATCATGTGCTGCCAAACATACAATAGCAAAGGTGCTGGTATAAAGGCAGCAGTGAGAGGACAAACACTGTCTTCCTGAGCGAGCACAGCAGGCACATGGTCCAAGGAACCACTGCTGCTTTGTTGGGGCAGCACTTCAGCATCCTTGTGATAGGTTGACAGTGGAATTGATGGAGTTCCATTACTGTAAGCTCCTTTGTGTGATATAATGCACAGCCATGAAGGCCAACGGTCTGAGCTTGCACTGCGGCACTTGGAAATTGAGGGGCTATTACTTGTGCTTCATTGGTACGTTGGTGACAGACTTCCTCATCTGCTCAAGATTTGACAGGGACTAAATTCGTGGCTTCCAAAATGTACAAAGTATTTCATGGTGCATATCTATCAACCTCCTGTTGACTGACCTGTCATCGACCCCATTTGCTCCAGAACTTGTGTGTGACTTTGCCCTCCAACTTGAGTCAAAACTCCTGTAAGTATCCCCACCATGCTTTACTCCAACTGTATCAGTATCTATCTGCAAGTGTGAAATCGATGCGTGATGCGTCTTCACTGTCTTCTCCCTGTTCTTGCACCTTCTGGCCATCTTAGAGTCTTTGGCTGCTTACCTGGAAAAGGCATGAATGTAAGGCCATGGTGGGAGCGAGCGAAAGTATGAGGTGCATATTTTTACCATCTGCAGCTTTAAGTTCAGAATACAGGAGAAAGGCGGGTGCAGAAAGGGGAATTAGTTTTGATAATTAACGTCATCAACAATAGTTTCAGCTTCATTGCTGGTCATGTCCTCGATCATGGGTAGCCCGATATGGCCAGCATAGTCTGTTAAGACGTGCAAGGATATCTGACATTTGTACCTGCATCCATGTATGACTTTTTCCTGCAAGAGAAGAAACTATGTCAATGAGTATTATGCAGTACATTTAGGTTTAGGGGTTGCCATGGGTTGAAGGTATAACTATATCATAAGCTGTGAAATATGGGAGTGAAGCTTGAAGCATTTAAAGCTTGTGGAGGTTCGATATAATGTGTGTTTTCAGTGCAAGTCCTGATTGGTGAATTGTGGGTGTGTTGAAGTGAGCAGTGCCTGAGCCTGTTTATTTGATGGTTTGTGGCGTTTGAAGTTGCATTTGCTGACCATGACCACTCTTCTGAGGTTATAAATCATCCAGGTCCTCAGAACTATACTTCTGTGTTGACCTCTGCAGACGTTGCCTTCTGAGTAGGTGTCAGAATGAGTCTCTTGTGTGACAGGGTATCCCCCCTCCTTTCCAGCTCCACTGGTGGATCCCGCTCTTCCCTCTGTTTTGCCTTACTCACTGCTTCTCTATTTAGTATAACGCCTACGACCACTTGCTCATCCATTATGCAGCAGTCTTTTAAAAGGTGCAGACCAGCTTTAAATCATACAGATTAGCTTTAACTGATGATAGCCATTCATGAGATAGCACCCGGATGAAGTGTGGCAGTGATTCCATTCTATCAGCACCTTGGAAACAATCATCATTATAAATAACAGGCAGCACCAGGTTGTTGTGCGACCTGCACTGCATTGAAAGAACTTGTGTTAATGGTACCTTAATAATCCCAGAGCCTGTTTCAAGTCACTGTCAGACTTATTCTCTGAATATGATTCAATTAGGACCTTTGTGCCAACTCTTTGAGTGTTTATCCAATTGCTTCTCTCTCTCCACTTTCATTTTGTTTATTTAACCATTAGAAATTGGATGATAAATCTATTTCAACTGCAAATGTCAAATACCCTTAGATGTTATTCATAGACAGATGGGGCCACATTATGACTCACTAATATTACTTGTAACTTACAAGATAATACTTTGGGCTTTACACAGATCTAGAGCTTTCTTCAGGTTTAACCTGCACATCCTTGCGCTGATCATTTAGATTTTATGCACTACAACAGGCTTCAGCTCCATTACTGCGCAATGTGTGCATGATAGCACAGTGCCTCATGCATGTCAATTTCCAGACACCTACCATGATAGTTTTAAAAACTGCAACAATCTTTGTAATACCTCCATGAATCCTACCTCCCAGCCCTCGGCCCAGCAGAAAAACATTTTTGCCCTGAAACAATGTGAGAAGTTGACAAGTTGGGCACAAAGACTGTTCCTACACATTTAACTCAAGACTATCCCCAAGGAGCCCACACTTGTTGGCTGAAGAGCATCACAATGAATGCATTGATAAAGCGGGGTAAATCAATAGAACATTTAAACAAGATTTACCCTGCTTCTGCATAACGTCTTCCAAAGCAACTTGGAAACTGTGACCCATATGACATTACTATACACTGCACAAAGTGGCCTTCCCACTACACTGGATTCATAGTTGTCAATGGGCAAGGGTTCTCCACCACTCCCCCCACACCGCCCCCCCCAACCCCAAGGAATTTCAGACAATAAGGCTTGTACTGTAATACTGGTGTCTATAAATTTCCTTTTGTTTGAATGACTTCCAAGGTATATTACCACTCCTTCTGTTAATCAATTCCTTTGCTCTGCACTCATATAAATGACCTCCACTAGATTTTTGGCAATAATGAATTGGAATAAATCTATACTCAAAACATTGAAGTGCAGCATTGTCACCTGACATTGCATATCTAAGATTTCTGAAGGTTGATGGTAAATTTCCCTGCCAATATTTTTCTTCAGCTTTTCTCATTGTGGATTTGACTCTGTTCACCTGATCTTTTTTTTTCTTTCAACTCTGTTCTTCCTACCCCCTTTCCCATATATACTGAAAGAATCACTAGGTACATGGCCTTCATAATGGATATTATACAGTTGCACATGACAGTGGAAGAATGAGATTCTGAGAATGAGGTGCTGACAGAGTGGAATCATTGCCACAATGGCTAGGAAATTACTTAGAGCTGTTTACACTGGCAACACCTTGTTGGAAGTACATCAGGGACACCTGTTTTATTTATGCAATTCAAGTTTGTTCTGCATTTCTGAGAAAGTAAAGTGGTTGGAGTAGCAGGAACTCTGAGAAATCTCTCAGCAAGTTAGAGTGAAACTACTTTTGGTGGCACTGTAACCAAGAGGTATTCAAATGTCATAATGATAGCAATAGCAAATGGAATATCGGCTATATACTGATAGGAGATCCCAGTTCTATGTATCAGGACACATCCATGGATCTGGTGAGGCCATGCTGTGTTCTCTTTGCAGAAATGAAAGCAGTATCTAAGTTCAGTTTATTTAAATTTTGATATAAATTTATTGTTAGTCACATTTGATAAACATGAAAGATAGCGATAAACACATGTTGAATTCTATTGAGTTCAGTAGAACAGAATATTTGAAGTTCTATTCACTGCACATAAGCAATTATATCATGTGTTTAAAGCATGTAACTGAGGACTCTTTCCTAACCCTTTAAAGTCTTAGTGGCATTAGTTGACAGACAAAAAAGGAATTGGGAAATAAAAGCAAAAGATGCTCAAGCAGCATCTGTGGAAAGAGAAAGGGAGTTTCAGGTTGAATACCATGTGTCAGAATTGAGAAAAGAGGAAAATACATTAGTTTTAACTTGCATAGAAGGATAAGACAAAGGGAATATCTATGATATAGTGAGGCCAAGGTTGCTGTGGGAAATGTTATGGAGGTTCTCAGATCAAGTGAGCTAATGAGGCAGTTGTGGGTGACAATACAGGCAAACCTCTGTGTACAGATGCCCACATGCATAGACTTGCATATCTGCATGTGCATGCATTTCTTACCTCACTTTTGTTCACGTGTCATCTGTTGAGATCACTCAGGGCTGAGGACTATCTGAGATGTTTGTTTTAGAAGGTTTCATGGAAAATATCTAAAATCTTTGGCAATACTGTACAATTTGCTGTCTGTTATTTAAGGTTTAGTGTTTGGATTAAATTACCTATAAGTATGAAAGTGTATAAGTAATATTGTGATCAGGACAGCTGGCTTAAAAGGATTGGTAACATGAGTGACTGTTTCCTTCGATCATCAGAGCTCCAAAATCCCAGGAACTTTCTTCTACTCATTTTGGGTCATGAAAACTTTTGTAGAAATCAAAACCACTTACTTTCACTTCAACACAGGTTTTATTCATTAAGTTAGTGCACATTAACAGATAATTTAAATCTATTTTGAAAAGACATTTGTAAGCTCCTTAAGTATCATGCGCCAGCAAAGTTAGTTCCTATCATGACTTAATTTTTCTAGAAATTCATTGTTATGACAAAGAAATGAAAATAGCAATAATCAGTAATACAATATCATAATTCAGCATGTTTGTGCTACACATTATAACGGGCATGTCAATGTGACTTTGCAGACTTCACATTTATGACTCTTTTGTACGAAAGATAATTTGAAAGTTTGCCTAGTAACACTTGAATCTTCATCATTTGTTGAAATTAGATTGGTTCTTGTTTGATTTAACACAACGTAATTGATAAATTGCAAATTGATGATGGTGCTGACACCTTGTTAGATCATTATATTGAATGTTCCATGGAATCAAATTTTAAGTCTACATGGAAGATCCAATGTTGCCTTGTCTCATTTAAATGACAGACAAAAGGAAAATCAACAATAATGTTTTTGAGCATTGGTGGTGAGTTCCACATTCTTAGTAGCTAGATAGAATTACTATGGGAAGGCATGAAATTTATTAACATACCCTGGATCAGAATTTAATTTTAATGTCATTGTGTTCTGATTAATTTGTATAAATTGAGGCATCTTGCTATGTAAGGCTATCTGCAAACGCTACATTTTCTATCTTCTTTCTTATCCTGATGCATTCCTTTGCACTTTAGTGACCAGTACCATTTTAATCATTGAAAGGCCAATGCAATCTGCTGTCAACCAATTTTATTGGTTCTCTTTTGGTACCTATTTTTTGTTGCTGCATATTTCTATATTGGATTCAGTATTGGCAGTGAAACTACAGTAGGATTTGGGAACAAATGGCATCAATCAAAGTTGGTAAGTGGTTTATTGTTGTCACATGTATTGAGATACAGTGAAAAACTTCTTGTTTGCTTGCCATCCAGACAGACCATTCCAGACAGAAGTACATCGAGCTATCAGAAAAGGAAGAAAAAACAATATACTGTTACAGTTGCAGAGAAAGTTCATTTTGTTCTTGAGGATATATTGACTGACTGTTACAGTGAGTTAAGAGGATTTATTTGTCAAGTTTATGAAAACTATTCACTTGCTCCAGCTGTTTTTTTTATGTTGGTATCAAAATAATTAGAGCTCTACTGTGGACATCACAAGAGCAAATTCCAGTGTCTGTTCAGTTGCAATAGAATCATAGAAAGTTTACATGCAGAGGGCAGCTATTCAGCCCCCATGTGTGTTCTTGTACAAAAAAAGCTACACAACCCAATCCCCACTTTCTGCACTAAGTTCATAGTTCTGCAAGTCACTGCTCTTCAAGTAAGCATCCAAGCAGTGTTCCTGCTGCAGGATTTCAACCCAGAACATGTAGTGGTTAGCATAATGCTATTACAGCACCAGAGACATGGGTTCAATTCCCGTCACTCTCTGTAAGGAGTTTGTACATTCTCCCCTTGTGTCTGCGGGGGTTTCCTCCGGGTGCTCCGGTTCTGTCCCATATTCCAAAAGACGTAAGGTTAGGAGTTGTGGGCACGCTATGCTGGCGCCGGAAGAGTGGCGACACTTGTGGGCTGCCCCAGCACTTTCTCAGTAACGCTAAAAGATGCATTTCACTGTGTGTTTCAATATACATGTGACTAATAAATAAATATCTTACAATTCCTTTCCTCCCATAGATGCTGCTCAACTTGCTTAGTTCCTCTAGCAGATTGTTTGTTGCGAGCGGTGTTCATATTCGTTGAGGGTATATGCAATGAGTTTCAAACGTTTGCCACCCTCTGGATGATTTATTTCCCCCTCATCACCACTTCAATCACTTGCCCCTGATCTTTTCTGCTAAGGGGAAAATATACTTCGTATTTAACCTGTTTTGTCTCCTTATAGATTTAAGCATTTCTATTAACTCTCCTCTCGGTCTCCCTTGTTCCAGAGAAAACATCCCCAGCTTATCCAATCACTTCTTATAGCTATAATTTTCCAGGGGAGCAGCACTGATGCTGTTCTGAAAAGCTCAGACTACAATGTAAAATTTTCTATGGGTTAGGTCATTTTGTGCCATGGCTTCTGCTTTTAAAGTGATTTTCAAAATCAAATTAAGTATGCATGTGATTGCACAATGTCTCCTTGTAGCTTTGTTCCAGAAAAACAAATTAGAGCACTGTTTACAAATGATGGCTGTGTTTAACAAAATTGAAGTGGTTAATGTTCATTTACCAGTTGGTCTTAGAAAAGTCGGTCTGCCAAGGTCCAGAGGGCAGACCATATGGGGAAATTGCATTTTTTAATACTCCCAACTTGATGTTGTGAAAGGTTCAAATTTCTCTGAAGGTGTGCCACAGTAGGAGAACTGAAACAGGAAACCTCTGGGATATGATCATTTTAAGTCACATAAATAAATTATAGCACAATTTTCTGATCCTGGTTTTGATTACTTCTGACGCGCCATTGTATATATTGCAGGGGCAAGTTGTTAGCGAAATCTTGTAATCATGCATTTAGCACTAAAACTCAGTAGTATGAGTCTGCATGTCATGTCTGTCTTATCTCTGTTCCTTTTATTATAGTTTCCATGTTATTTCCCTATCTGAGACCAAAGAATTGCTGCATGCTCCAGATTAAATGTTTTCATAATGTTTCTTGCACAAACTGTTTTTGGAAGTTTATCTGTTGTTCTGATACTTGGCCAGAGCAGAAGTTTTTATTTTGTCACTCCCCAGGAAATGCTTTAGTATGGTGATATTGTTAATGCCACAAAGGAAAGATAGTTCTGATGGAACTGTGTCTTTCTGTCTGGTGTACTTGGGCGTACTGCAGAAGTTAACAATTCATGAGATTAATTTTAACATCTATACTTGTTGAATGCTCTTGAAAAAGGGTCTGAATATGTTTAATAGACAAATCAATTTCTGCATTTTGAGCAACAAATTCTTAGTGCTGCTATTTGAATTCTATCTAATTCATAGACACTTCAAATTTTAACAGCCATGGTCATAATTTGGCCATATGGTTTTAAGATGTTCTTTATCAATTTCTCAGTTCCAGAATGAAGCTATGAATCATTCATTCACATATTTTGGCCACTGTGAAGATGCAGTTATAAAACATGGATTCTGGACCATTTGTGGATCATATGAGTTGGAATATCATAAACACAAACCATGAAAAGATAGATTCAACAACATGTTAAAGGAACTAAGTGTGATACAGGAAATGCCCACACATCCAGAGCTTTTATCTATCTATAGGTGCTCCAGTTTTCATTGTGGTACTTTGATTGGCACCCTATTCGTCCCACTGGTGCAGTAGTTGCTATCCATTAATTAAAGAATGTAAGAGTAGTAATGTATTTTGCCTTTGCCTCGCAGTACATCTTGCTTCTTGTCACCCACTTTCTTCATAGCAACCACTTTGCAAGATCTACATATTTCCTTGGGGTCATCTTGAAACCCCTTGTCAGTCCATCCACAGCAACTGTCTCAGTTCTTCTGCACCCTGCCATTAGCAGCATAATGTTATCATATCTTCCACATTCTGCAAATTACATTTGCCACCTTACTCCTTAGCCCCCAGTGCTGTTGTACTACTAAGCATTTCTCACTCCTTTCTGGACCTTGTTTCTATTAAACCATCCCTCTATCCCACAAGCTCCCCCAATTTTTCAGGCTCTTGTAATGTTCTCAGTGACTTAAACCTTAAGACTACTTTAGTAACACTACATGGTGTTCCAGCTTGCTGTCCACCGACATCTGTGGAGGCCAAGTCATTGGGTATATTTAAAGCAGAGGCTGGTAGGTTCTTGATGAGTAAGAGCATCAAAGATTACAGGGAGAAGACAGGAGAATGGGATTGAGAGGGAAAAATTAATCAGCCATGATCGAATGGCAGACCAGATTCGAAGGGCCAAATGGTCTAATTCTGGTCCTGTGTATTATGGTCTAAAATAACAGGAACCCAGTCTTATCCACTCCCAAAGACCAGTGAAACTAAGACCAGTTTTATTTCCCCAGACTTGAATTCAACCTGAAGAGAGGGGGGGATTCTTATAGGCAAGAAAAACTGTAAATTTTGCAAATGAAACAGAGGATGGAGATGATAGATAACAGAAATCACAAAGTGAAGACACAAGAGACTGTAGATGCTGGAACCTGGAGCAATGAACAATCTGCTGGAGGAACTCAACAGACCAAGCAGCATCTGTGAGAGAGAAGGAATTGTCAATACAGGGTTTCCATCTGAAACCTCGGCAAATCCCGCCCCCCCCCCAACAAATGCTGCTGAACTCGATGAGTTCCTCCAGCAGATTGTTTGTTGTTTCACAAAGAAGTGTGCTTGTGG
>JARFYF010000063.1:84188970-84200942 GCA_030265395.1 Rhina ancylostomus
ACATTGCTCTTTAATATGTCCTTAGGCTATTCTAAAGCACTTGAAAGTTGATAAATTACTTTTGAAGTGTAGTCTGCATATTTAAGCAGGCAATTGTGCCAGTCATTTTGCCCAGTCAATTTGTCACTTTAGCATCTCATTTGAAAGATAATGTTTCTGTGAAAAAGCTGACGTGTCAGTACAGACATAGAACAGGAGTCAGTTGGACGGTGGTAGCTACCGTCTTCTGATTTGGATTGAACTGAGAAGACAGTTAAATGATCTAAACAGGAATCTTCTAAAGTCAATGAAAGCTAATTGGTTGTGACAGTTAGTGGATTGGCAGCTGTTTGCAAAGCTCAGCCCCTGCCATTAGCAAAGCTCTAGGTGATCGGTTCAGAAGTTAGAGTGCTCTCTTTTGCAAATACAATCCAAGGTTGCAAGCAATTTAGTTCAGCCTCAGGCACTTGCCAAAGGTAGGTGGGGAGTGGGTGGATAAGGAAGTTAATTTGTGGTGGGGATTGAAGAACAAGGCTTCAGCCTGTGTGACCTTTAGTTGGTGAAAGATTCAGTTTTGTGCTTTACCCACATGTTTGGACACCTGCTGCAGTTATGCCTATGAAGCCCAATAATGAATTATTGTTTGATTATGCTCAAACAATGTGCCCAAGAATACTTTTCTACTTTTAAGAGCCCATTGTTTTCTCAATCTTATGATGAGCAATAACTACTTGTGTACAAGGTACTGAATAACTGTTATCATCCATGCCACGTGTCAGCAAGATTCAGCTCCTTAACTATAACAGGCTCATAGAAGAAGCTGAGAGGGCAAAAATAATGCATAGAATTTCTGTGACTTTTTCTAATGGGAACGTGGCACAGTTGCATTATTGCAGAATCTTTGGAGTGTATAAATTAGTAGCACCGGATATAAAATGAAAACAAATTAAACTTCCTTTGCAATTCACTCAGACAGTATACATGCCTGCCTCGATAGTGCCCCTTTGTAAATGAATGGATAATGAGGTCAATGCCTGCTGCCCCAGATTCCAGCTGCCATTAGCCTGCAGACAAGAAATGCATGATATGCCCTGTCAAACCAAGAAGTGGCTAAGTTCACAGGCTTCAACTTTTTCAGTTTGCACCTGAACTGTCAACTGGTAGCCCTTGACTGAAACAAGAAGGAACATAATTCCTGTGTTGCATGAATATAGGTAATGAATTCTGCAAACCACCTTCCAGCAGCATATGGTTGTGACCTGGAATCCACTGCCCAAAAGAGTACTAGAAGCAGATCCAATAATCACCTTCAAAAATGGTTTGGATGAACACTCAAAAGGGGTATATATACCCAGGCAAAATGGACAGTTCTCTCAAGATATGGGACAGGCTTGATAGGCTCAAAATCTGCCCGTACTTTCATTCTGTAATTCATTAGCCTGTCATATAAGTGCCCCACATTGTCCCTCATCCTCTAACATCGAGTCTTCACTGTGAGATTTACAGTGGCTCTTTAGTACATGTTTGTCATGTCGAGACAAAACAGGAATAGAAGAAAAAGTGAATGAACAGGGAATCCTGAATCAAATAAGACCGTGGAGCAAATGGTATTATTGGTATGGTAACAATTTGTTTACAAGTTCTCTTAAATGATTTTTTAAATGTGATCCAATGAAATGTTAGTATATCTTGAAACTTGGCTTAAACATTGGAGTTCACAATTGATAGTCACATGATAGTATATGCTTCTCAGATTGCAGTTTCTTGTTTTTCTTTTTGCTGTGTATGATTAATTCATTGGTCTGAAATTTCCACGAAAATACTGACTTTCTGCATTGAGTTGCTAACCTCTGTAAAATTGAAAGCAAGTTCAAGGTTAGCATGCAATTATAAGAGCTGAACCCCCACACACGTCGTTGTCAAGTGTATGTTGCCCCAACACTGGACTCCTCATGGAGTTTGCAGGTTCAGCGTGAATTTCCCATTTGCTTTCTAGCTGTTAATGCTGTGAAATCTCCCCTCTGTAGCTGCACCGGGTTAGACTCTGTGTGGTTTGGTAACTCCATTCATTTCAGTGAAGAGGAGTATCTTTCAGGCTATTTACACTAGTTATTGAATTAGTTTTAATGTATTTAATTATTTTAAGTATTTTCTAATGTTTCATCTTCTATAAATTTTAATGATTTAATTTTTTAATGGTATGTTTAATTTTTAATAGTTCTTGAATATCTGTGAATGTTTGAGTGTCAAGGACATTTGAGCTATTTGACAGCTTTGACAGTAAGTTCAGGGTTGGGATATGACCTCATTGGCTCTTTTATCTCTGATAGGTCAGAGCCAGTCCCCTTGAGGAACACACCTCTTTTCCATTTCCACAGAGGATGTGTTCAAGATAAGGGCAAGTTTAGCTTGATAGGGAGCATGGATGATGGGCTATTCTAGACCATTATCTAATAAGTATTGCAGAAATGAATGCCAGTGGGAAGCTGTGTTTGCTAAGTGATGACAGCAGTAATTAAGACTGAGACTAATGTTGATATGCAGAGGTGTAGCCTGTTAAAACCAACACAATTTTAAAAATGCAAATATATCATCCAAAAAACCCCAAGGAGAATTGATAAAGTGAAGACCCTATAAATGCTCTTATGATTTGCATTGTTTGGTTCCTTCCTCCATAGATTGTGGTTTCTGTCTCAGCTTTGTACATGGAGGTCTTTTGAAAACCATATTATACAACAACAGTTTGCAATTAAATAGTGGGCATTATGAAACNNNNTTTGACAGCCTGCCATGTAATGTTAATGTGGGTCACAAAAAGTTTGGTTAGAGGTACAGCAGGGAAAAGTATAAAGTCAAAGTAATTGAGAAAGGGAATTCCAAAGCTTCAGGCCAACACAAGTGAAGATGATCCAGGAAGAGAAATTGGGAATGTGAAAAAGTTGAGAATTAACTGAACACAGAGACCTCAGTAGTGTATATAGTTAAATAGGGAGGGGTGGGCTTTGGAAGAATTGCCAGCAAAGATTTTTTTTAACCACTTCAATTTTCTTCCATTTGATGATAAATGCTGACCAGCTATGTGGCTGGAAGGGTTATCATTTCCAAGGCTCATTGTGACCTCTCTAAGCATGCACAGCTCTAGCCAGGGTTTACTGGATAATGATCACGAATGGGAATGTAGCCAGTATTCCTCGCGTCAATCCAGTGGCACCAAGGCTAATTGTTATGTCCCTAGAGCTACCCATTCAGGTCATCTGAGTCATTAAGTGATTGAATCATTTCTTAACTTGTATGTTCTTTTGTTGCAATTCCACTCTGCAATACAATAAATTAGAATAAAAAAACTGCAGTTGCTAAAAATCTGAAACAAAAATGTAACTACAGATGCAATATTTGCCATTTTGCCTCGACATTTCCATCCAAAGACCCAAGCCTTCTTTCTGGGTGAAGTAGTAATTCACCTTCACTTCTTCCAATTTAGTGTCCTGCATTTGGTGTTCACAATGTGGTCTCCTCTACATTGAAGAAACCATAATCAAGATGGATGATTGCCTTGTGAAGAATCTGCCTTCAATCCTTAGGAATGACCCTGAGCTTTCTGTAGCTTGCTACTTTCATTCTTCATACCACCCCCATTCTGACCTGTTTGTCTGTAGCTTCCCATGCTTTACAATGAAACCCAATACAAGCTTGAAGAAAAATGCCTCATCTTCCTTCTGGACAAGATATTGAATTCTCAGACTTTAGATAACTCATTTTCTCCATTTGTATCACAACTTTACATTTCTGCTTTCAGTCATACATCTCTGAAATTCACTCAGTTTTCTCTCATTAGTATAACCTGCCCTGCTGTGTTATGTACAACAGCCTTGTTATTAGCCATACATAATACAAATAAAGAAACATAAAATCAGCATCTAACTGTCCTCTATAATCCATTTGATTTGCCCTCACCCTATTACAAATATTCCCTTTGCCCTCTGCATCCACCTCTGCAATTTAAAATTAACTTGCTTTTCCTTCTTTTTCAGTTATTGCAGTGTCTTTTGACCTGAAACATTAGATATTTCTCTTTCCACAGCTGCAGTCTGACCTATTTCCAGCATTGTCTGTTTTTGTTACAAAAATTTAAACCTGCAGCCAATAATATATACAGTTAAACCTCCAAAATTCTATCAGCCTTCCTTTGTAATCAGCTAAAAGGAGGCATATCAGAATAATCTTTGTATCACTCATATACTTCTCTCTCCAATCCCACAAAGACATTCCATTCTGCTTCCTTTTTGTCTCCCACTGGCTGGCCTACAAAAATAGGGAAATTGATGAGAATGAAGACAGAAATCTGCATTATCTTGTACGTTGAAGGTCAGGCTGAACAGTGGACTGAACTATTGCAGTCCCACTTATATTGTGTATAGGCCCAGATTTTGTATAGCCTACAGTGCAGTGATGCTCGTTTTCCTTAAAGGAAGTTGCTCACAAAGATTTTGTGATCTATATAATGTAAATTCCTGATGTTGTTTGTTGTGGGACATCAGTTCTTAGCAATTTCTTGCATCCAACGATTGGAATGACCATCAAAGAGGCAATTTGCATGTACAACAAACTAGGAAGTAAAAGCACTAATTTTTAAATAAATTTATGAACATTTTACAGAAATTGAAATAAAGATCAGGAGGTACACATAAAATTAAGGAAGAAGCTAAAATACCATAAACAACAAAATATTTGAAGTTATTTTTCCTACTGGGGGAAACACATGAGATTTTCTAAAGGAATGACAATGTACATAAATAACATTATGTTTTAGGGCCAGAGAGGTTGTTTAGCAGTAATTATGGTTACCATGAAAAGTTAACAAGTGCTTACCTTAATAAAATGTGGGGACAATACTGGCGACCTAATATAATGTTGGCATGCCAGATGCATGCCAAGTTGTAAACCTAGTGAAGCTGTCTATTGTTAATAAAAAGGTTAACATCTGCCTTTTAAATGGCCCTGAATACAAGTCTGTCACACGTGGAAAGTGCATTGGAACAGAATTTATAAATTTAAAATGAAAATTTCCCCAATATTATTTCATTCGTACTTAACAAAAGGGGAAAAAGGGGCATAAATACCTAGCAACCAAAATGAGATTCAAGTGTTGAATGATTATTTGGTGCATTTTCTATTTTTGAGTCTACAATGAACATTCACATTATACTTTTTTCATTAGAACAGAAAAGAACTTGGTCTTTATTGAAATCTGTTCTCTCTTTGCCACTGGGGAGTGAATTATTCTTCTTTCTATTTTTCTTTCTCCCAGTAGCAGCAGATAATCTATTAGTAGTAGAAAAAGGATTTAATTAATTTTCCTTTTAGAGAAAAAAAAAGATTACCTAAAAGCAAATGAGGGATTTGAACCTGCGCTTGTCAACCATAGAATCATTGCATTCCTGGGGCTCTAGGCACCAAACTTAGAATTTTGCCCATTCTTTTCACATTATTAATGAGTTTTTCCAGCCTTGGTAACAATTAATTGATGGGAGCTTTCAGGTCTGCAAACTATTAAGTATTGGGATACAAGAGATACTGGAAGGATGTCATAACATCTGTAAATGGCATTCAGAATTATTTGACTGTGCTCATGCCAAAAGTTATGAAATTTCTCAAATTGTAGGCTGCATTTGAACAATATGATTGGTCAAAATAAGGGATGAAAAGGATTATTTTTATTAAATTGCTTCATGTCAATATTTCTGGCAAGGCCAGCATTTATTTACCTAGCCTTGCTACCATAGAACAGTATGGCTGTCAAGGACACATTCGAAGGGTCTGTTCACATTGTTGTGGGCCTGGAATCACATATTACTTGGACAGTGTGGCGACTTACCGTTCACGAACCGGCTCCCACGATCGCGAGC
The DNA here is from genome assembly GCA_030265395.1 of Rhina ancylostomus. Lineage (NCBI taxonomy): Eukaryota > Metazoa > Chordata > Chondrichthyes > Rhinopristiformes > Rhinidae > Rhina > Rhina ancylostomus. The sequence goes on from JARFYF010000063.1 coordinate 84,194,856, forward strand.
GTCATTGGAGGCCCCGACACAAGACGGCGCGGGGCACTCCTCCTTCATTGGGCTAGTGGAGCCCGCGCGCGGAAAGGTCACGTGACCCGCGTGTGATGTCAGTGCGGGAACTGTGTTTATTAAAGGGGCAGCACACCCCAGTCGTTCATTCGACTCTTGGACTTAAAACAAGTGTTTTGTGTCCTTATTCAGTGTAGCTAGCCGCTACAACAGCATATTACTTTTCCTGAAGGAGTCAGATAGATTTCTACCATTGTCATTGTTGTCAACAATAGCATTTTAAAAAAAAGTCAAGATAATTAAGTTAATTGAATTTAAGACTTCTAGCTGACAGGATGATATTTAAATTTGTGTCTCCAGATCAGTTGCCCAGCCTTCTGGGCTCTTAACCTAATCACCATGCTACTGAATCTTTATTATGTTGCTAAATTTTTCACAGGACTAATCAGTCATTTGCTTTTGTTTCAGGTTTCTGAACAACCATGGCAAAAGCATATGAGTTTATGTGGCAGAAACCTGTTCCAACATTTATGCAAGAAGGTGCTGTTTTTGACAGATATGAAGAGGTAAGCAACATGTTAAAAATAAATGACATTTTCAGCATGATTAACATAATAAGATTCCATTTTAAACTCCAGCTTTCAACTAGAGCCATCACAAATGCCAGAAGCAATTTTGTTTGATGTTCTTACCTTGTGAAATCACTTAAATTGTAGACCTTGTTCAGTACAAACTCTAAAAGCAACACAATGAAATCGACCATATCGGTAATATTTTCATGTTCTGCTGCTCCATTTACCTGATGAAACCAGGCCTATTCTGGGTATAGCAATGTGCCAGTTTTATGTGTCTGACAACGAAACAGAGTGGAAAGTTTACTGCCTCAGGAGCTTGGAGCAGCAACACTGTAATATGCTCTTCATTAACACTTATGCCTTTATTACATCCAGCAAGTAGAGAAAATGCCTGTTACTTGAAAGTAAATAAATAATAAATGAGACTGTATGCTCAGTGGATTTAATTTTTGGAGTCAACTCATTTGTATGAAATTCATTGAACTTGTATATTTCTATGTTAGAGATATAGGTGCGTGCCTTGAAAGGTTCTGAGGCAACATTCAAACGAGCCTAAGTGGTGCGCCAAAATAATATCAGTTTGTAGTAAATTAGAAAATCAATACTAAGTTCCTTCATAGAAAGGAACCTTCAATTGAGTTAATTTCTACTGCCTTTTCCTGATACAGCTCAGCCAATCACAACCTCAAAATGGATTCTACAGCCTCGTTTCCTCATTAACACAAATGACCCATTGTGAAGGGGATCCACCTGTTGAGATGCAAAGGCGGTAGTTCCATTAAAACATGAATAATAGAGGTTGCCATGAAGGAAATGGGAACATTTTAGGTCAGAACTGGTTGATGGTTGTGACTAGTGTTATGGTGGAGCACTAAATCCTCTCCAGGGCTTATTAAAATAGTCGGGCCTCTTACCATCTCATCACACATGCTTCTTTCTATGGAGGAACCAACTATCCTCCTCCTGGCAGTTTAGCTTCCAGCTAATTCTTCAGTTCTGTTGGGAAGCCTACTTTGCAACCTGCAACTTGCTTGTCACCCAGTGTTTTCAGGAATGATTATAAACTAAAAAAGCCTTGTTGCTTAATGCATTCAGCTCAAACTCACTTCCACATTTCTGCAACCATCTCTTCCCACTCCCCCCCCCCCCCGGCAAAACCAGGATCCCCACACCCTACCTGAAAATAGCTGAACCCATGAACTAATCCATTCAGCACCAAGGAGAGAGAAACTGTAAGGCCCATCCATTTATTTAAATCAATCTGTAAATGAATGGATGGCCAAAACTTTGCAAGCAGCAAAAAAGACATAAAGACATCATACTAGCAAGGCGGTAATCTGAAAGATGATCAGTGAATTTTCTGCAACTGATTTGGATCTTCCACTTCAGTACTCGTACTCTCATTCAGTGGTAGCTAATTGCTATGTAGCACTGGGCTTATCAGCTTCCTGCAATTTCTTTTTACCTATCCTGTTCTTCAGGATGCTTAAATGCTGAGTATGTTCAAGTCAAGACCAATAGATTTTTAGTTAATCAGAGAATCAGGGAATATGGGTCTTGTGCAAGCAAGTGGTATTGGACTGAAAAATCAGCCATAATCTTTATTGAATGATGGACCAGGCATGAGGGTCAAATGGTCGACTCGTGCTTCCCTTTCTTGTGTTGTTGTGTTCTCCTGATTCCATTTAATAAATTCTAATATTGAAAACTGGCCCTAGAATTGAATTTGAAAAGCAATAATTTACAACTCACTGAAGCAAAAGGAATAGTTTTCTCGTATAAAATCGCTTCTCTAAAGGAGGATGGGTGAATGCCCTAAAAGTGCTGAAAAATTCAAAGAAGACAAATAAACATTCCTAAAATTCTTAGGAACTCTGCTATAGGAACAAGCTAATAGATGTTGAATTGCCATTTGCTAGACTTTCCTGGAAATTCAAGAATATACAGATTAAGTTCATTAGCACACAATTTGAGAATGTTATCAGCCCTGTTTGGCAGGGACTGATCACAGAGACCAGAGATCTAGGAAGAAAGCAATCACTCATTGTGGATTAATGCCAGTTTGGTTAGCAGTAAATGCAAATTTTGAGGTAAAACAGTTTTTGTATTGCATTTGTACAAAAGCAAATTTCTCACATGTCTGATGCAAAGCAGGAGTCATTTGCAGAGAAGGTGAATCGAAACCAGGAAGCTTGTGTATCCTAAGTTTGAGGCCACTGTTAAAATCTACTATTTCAGTTAACTTCATAGAAGTTCAAGAAAATGAAAAGAAGAATTAGCTTCATGGCTTTAAATATTAAGATCATTAACTTAATAGGTAGATAAATGGACAGGCATGATCCTGCTAATATATTAAGTATGGTTAACCATAAAAAGGCAATTGTATAGAATGGATTTTGTGACACCAACCTACTACCTTAACCTTCTGCACTAGTTAAGGAACACAAATAATTGGTTCACCCACAACTCAAATTACACAGAATGACTCTAGACCGCATAAGGGCTTCCTCAGGAAGCTCACTGCTATGTTCAATTTGAGGAAAAGATAGCAATTTTGCATTGTTTGATTGGGGAATTAGGCCTATATTAAGAGTAGCTAAATATAGCTAAACCACCATGCGTCGTGGAAAACTGTGGGGGAAAAAAATTAATCCATACTATTTAGCCCCAAAGCACATTCTAAAAGCAGGCAAAATATCAGAATAGTGTGAATGTATTGGAAAAACCCAATTTGACGATAGAGGAAAAAAATCAATGCCCTAATGAGCCTCTGATTTATTATTGGGTAAATTTTTATCAAGTACTTTTGGCGCAGAGTTTTATGTGTGTGTTTGAATTCCCAGTACAGTCTCTCAGAGAATAAAGTTCCATGCCAGAAGCACTAATGGTAGAAATTTATTCCTGTGTTAGTACTACATAATAGCAATTAATTGGATGATAAATTATTATTAAAATGTGCTTTTCTTTCCTTGATTGGTGTCAACTAATTGAGTGCAAAAAGCAGTTCTATAGAACATGTTTTTTTGGGGAACCTTTAGTGGCATTTTATTTCCAAAATTGTGTCTGATGCATGGGTGCACATTTGTAGCATTAGTGACATTTGATATTATTATAGTGAGGGGATTATTAGATGGACAGCTAACGTCTACATCAACTTACAATGTTAATTTGATTCCAGCGCTACCATTAGGGAGTTCAGATTTTCAAATAATGCCATGTAGCTGACCGCACATTCAACAGCAGAAAGAACTTTACAACTGTTTAAAGAAATCGTTAGCTGCTTTACATAGTTGCCAGTTGAGCTTTGCCTGTTGCTATGGTTGAAAGATTTTTTTGGTACTTTCTGCAGATGAGTCAGGTTGCTAAGGTTAGCAGGAAGTGGTGTGGCAGGTGTCGCATTTCGATGCTGCTTATGAGCCAGTTGTCTCCAAACATGGGTATGTGCGTGGGTATCCCCATGAGCTTTAAAGGGAGAATGAGCAGAGGTCATAGAAGGGCAAGCTGCTAGAAATGGTGGTGAGGATAAAGGGAGCAATTCTCCTGAGACATGTGACTGACACTGATCCACAGTTTGACCACTAAACATCCTTCTACTGTGACCCACCTCTACCACAATCCCCAGACACCTCCCTCAAGCAATGCACTTTGGCTTTAGACAATTGACTTCCAATAACCACAACCATCTTCCTTCGTAAGGCATAACTCCATCTTTTGGAGAGTTTTATTCTCGATTCCCATTAACTTTAGTTTTACTAAGGGTCCTTAATGCCATGCTCTGCTGAAGGCTGACTTATCACTCTCACCTTGCCTTTGGAATTCAGCTCTTTTCATTGTGTTGGGACCAAGGCCAAACTGTCCTAGCAAAATCCAAACACAGTGAGTTATTGGCCATTAATTAATAGCATCATTTACAACATGTTCATCATTTTGCCGACAATTGTTAGTAGTCTGATGGGATAAATTAGCTGATTGGAAAGGACAAGGCATAGCTAGGAGATATTTCCGCTCTATTTGACATATGTTGGTGTTGTAACAGAATAGATGAACTAGGGGCGCTATAGTTCAGGATCATAGATTTTCAGTATTAGAACTAGCGTAAAGTCTTTGCTGTATCTCATAATCTCAGTCATTTCTTGATATCATGTGGGGTGAATTGAACTATAAAGACTAGTTACTGTGCTGGAGGAGATCTTAGAAATTTGCTGTGGATCATCAATTATAAATTCTGGCTGAAGACTGAGTAATGCATAAAAAATGATGAACTTTTATATAACACCATTTTCAACTTCAGGATCTGCTGAAGCATTTTTCATACACAAACATGTTTTTTTAAAGTGCAATCACTTTTGTAATATAAGGAGCCAATTACAGCTAATTTGCATACAACAAGGTGCCACTAATATAGGTGTAGTGATCAGGTTATTTGTTTTGGTGATGTTGAATGAGGGTCAAAGGCCCAAATTCTGGGAACAACTCCACTTCGCTTTCTACTATTGTTAAGTCATCTTTCTTGTCCACCCAACAGAGCAAACAAAACTGTGGTTTTAATCTCTTTGAAAGGCAGCACCAGCAATGCAACATTCCCTCAATGCAGCCTGTCAGTTTAGATTTTCATAGCCAAGCTTATTGAGTGAAACTTGAATCACAATCTCTCTGATTTAGAGAGAAGAGCAACTGATCCACAGTGGTCATCTCAAACACTTTGCTTTTGATCATTGTGAACAGTCTTTATTCAATACAACAGCTATTTCAATCTTAACTTTTTCTAAATACCTTATAAGCCCTATCCACATGAAAAGCAATTCATTATAAGGTATCCATCATATCATTATCCACCACAGCACGAGGCAATGCTGTCTGATTTGTGCACGAACAGGGAAAGTTAGTGTGAAGTATATTTATCCCATGTTTTTGCCGCCTGCCCTGAACACAAGGACAAAGTGGTACAGGACTTTTGCTTAGACATTCTTGTCACCTCCAATTTCCATCTGTAAAACTGACGTATTGAGCAGTGATTTCTAACCCTAAGAATTGAGCTTGTTTTTTACTGGCAAAGGTAATTTGATTGATGTTGGGGCAGGTGCAATTTAAACATAATATGCTGGACTGCACTGCACCTGGACAAAGGCCCTGCCCAAGGATCATTGTGATTACCTCTTGACGGCCTGTACCTTAAGAAAGCCTATTCACTCTTTGCAAAAGTATATGATGATCAGAGGCATTTGGCAACATTTGAAAGAAAATCAATTTTTTAAAACTTAAAATTATTCAAAATTTTGAAATAAAAGTATTTAAAAGCACAATGAACTGCTGATAATTGAAAGTATAAATATCAAGTCAAATCAAGGAAAAAATATAATGAGAAGCTTTTAACGTGAAGGTTGGTGTCCTCATTCCAATGAATGGAGCTAGGGTGGAACTGTTAATTATGGTTGGCATAAAGCTGAGGGACCAAATTCAGGAGTATCCACCCTCTCCCCAGAGCATGTTGCGGAACACCCTAGTTTATTGC